>VDFB02266314.1:0-63370 GCA_007258455.2 Sequoia sempervirens
AATAGTTTCCACTAATATGATATAAGTAACCTACCTTCTCATAGAATCTTTCAAATATAAAATATGTAACTCTCATTTTGCATAAAAAGGTCAATTTTAGTTTTATTCTTTCCATTTTATCTTTTGCCCTCAAAATTAGTTTTATTTGTCATAATTTTTAAAAGACTTATATTGTCAAGTGTGGTTTATTTTTCTCCCATAATATGAGTTTTAAAATATTAAATAAATTTTACATCATGAATTTAATTTATGTATTTATTTCTAATTTAAATTGCACGTGTTTTAAAGAAAAATATTTATTTTATTTTTCTAAAGGTTTTGATTTTTCTTATGACTATATATATTTGATTAATTTATTAATTTGATTCAATTTCTTTAATATTTAATTTTTTCCTTGGGTTTTAACTTCATAAATTTATACTTAATAAAATAAAATAAAAATTATTTGAAACTAACTCAACTTAATAAATAAATAAATAAACAATTTTTCAAATGTTTTAAGGAAGAGGGTCATGACATGAAAAGTCCTCAATTGGAGAATGTTGACCCCTAAAATGATTCATATTGTCAAACCTCTTCATCACATAATTATACATAGAATGAAGGTCTCTCATATTTATTACTCGGATATTCTACCATATTGAGCCTATTGAGCTTGAAAAGGCGTGGATATTACTCATATTGTAGTTATTGGACTTTTTCCTAGATGGATTCCAAAGAAATATTTGGTTGGTCTTGTGATTTGTGGCCACTAACCATAGTGAATATATTTAGGTTGCCAAAATTGTTACTAGAATTATATGGCAAAAATATTATGACAAAGAGATGATCACAGTCATTTAGGTGCTTAAATGAGATAAATAGTGGCCCAGGCTAAAAAAAAGGGTGCCTAGAGTTATATGCCACAATTATTGGCTTGAAAGAAGATTACAATGGGGACAATTCACAAAAGGAATAAAAATTGTCCTATACTTTTTTTTGAATTATAATATCATATGGGTCGCTTTTGTGGTCGAACTATCAAATTGTGCCTCGATTGAGACCATTTGGCTTCAAAAGTTATATTATTGTGAACTATATATATGAGATGAACCTATGATTAGAATTTACAAACAAAAACTTATAATATAGAAATAACTTTTGTTTTAAGAATAATTTGACGCAATGTTTGATCAATGTAATATCACAAAATCACTCAATTGTTGCAAAGTATAACTACCAGTGCCCAGATATAACTGCGCACAATATGGTATAAGAGGGAAATATTTATACAAGGTGTGTTTGGTTTATGAAATCACAAATATATTGATCTCATTCGTAAGTAGTGTTAGGACAACATTCAAAGCACCAACTACAAAGGATCTATATTATTCCAATAGCTTTCTATTTTATCTCTAAGATATGACACAAGTAATTTTCTAGGGATAACTACTTACTAGGGCATCATAGAATTCACATGGTCAAAGATTGTTTAGGGTTTTATTTAAATCTTGTGGATTCTTCCAATATACTTGAGGGTATGTGGAAGCTCACAATCATATAAAGAGTTCATCTAAGGCCTAGGTATTGGAGTGAAAGCACCACTCAATTCACTAGATCCTCTATGGGGGATCTAACTTAGCAAAAAATTACAACTCTTCTAAGGATACGTGAAAACCCTTGGAACAAGGTTTTTAACCTAAAAAAATCTTTGCTAGGGAAAATAAATGGGTAGATCTTAGGAAATATTTTACCGCTATTACTTATATAGCCACTTTTTTATCACCAAGATCTTGAGAGGACAAGGTGAGAGAATATTTTGAATAGGCATAGATAGAAATAAAATTCTAATATTGCTACAAAAAATAACCCTCAAAGGAACTCTAATACCATTGTGATCATTATACAAGAGAAATAAAGGCAATCCACACACACACACAAAAGAGAAACAAAAGGATTTGTATTATCTTCATAGTGCCACTTTAATGGGGTAACCTCTTAGTAAAGCATATACTCCAATTAGAAATATCCAAGTTTCCTTCCACTTGGAAAGTTATTATAATATAATGAGTCTTACTAGATGCATCTATTTCTATCTAGACATATGGGATATAAATAATTTATTCTAACTAACTAGTGGGATGAATTACAAAGAATGTGCATCCTAACTAATACTAGTTAACAATAATTACATATATTCAAATGGGGTTTGTAGTAGTATGCAAAATTTATGGTTTCTAAAAGTTTGGAGAGAAAAATTTGTTGAGAGTGGCAATTTTAGATGTGTCTAGGTGATTTTAGATGAATCAAGGTAGTTTTGAAAGTGTCGAGTAAAGTTTAGACGTGTTAAGTGTTGGGGGTGGTTTCAACACTTCCAACTTGCTAATGTGAACAAAGGAAATGGAGTCACAACTTCTCTTATCCACACCTAAAAGGGGAATGAAGGAAGAGGAATCCAATTTCATAGTGCTCACACTCAAGAAAAATTCTATCAGATTCCAATGCAATAGAGATTGAAATCTATCAAAGGAGATTGTTCTTAAGGTAGAAAAGTGATAAAGAAGATAAAATATGGATGCAAAACTAAGAAAATGCAAAGTGTTTGAAAACACATTATGATATGCAAAAAGATAGATTGAATGCAATATAAATCAAGATAAAGAAGCCAAATAGAAATAGTGCACCTGGAAACTAACATAGGCCTGAGTGAATACTGTAGATGTCTCTAAAATTCTGGAAAATCTAATTTTCTGGCCAACTGGGATACATACGCCAAGATGGGCGACTTAGTCCTAAATAAGGGTTTCTGCCCAGAAAGTAGTTTCAAGGAAATGGGTACTGGAATCTGCAAATTGATCTGGAAAATACCTCTGGTGGGACTCATATGCCATTGATGGTGACTTATTCTACTTTCATATTTTGAGAAATTTGAAAGTGCAATTTGTAGCTCCCGGTTTGCACTTTTTTCCCCGATTGAAACCCAGATCCGATTTTGTGAAAACACCTACAAAATAGAATATAATTTGGTTTCTAATGGGGGGTTTGCCTTGATCAAACCCCTAGTTGGTATTTAAACCTTGAAAGAGATAATGAAATATGTATCAAAACCCTAGCCCTAAGTGCATCTAAGGCTAGGAAATCTTAAGCAAGATGCAACCCTATTCTAACATGCAAGAATAAGATGCATAAATGAAACTATAATGATGCAAGACTCATTCCAAGAGACCCTAAATAACATTAGAAATGAATCTTAATAACATGCAAACCTTCCTTAGGCTGAAGATAGAGAGAAAATGGAAGATTGAATCACTTAGAAAACAAGTCCTTAGGCTTGGCTTGATGGCTAGTTGCATCTCCCCAACCTAGAATTCTTCATGATTCTCCATAAGCATCCATGATCAACCCTAAGCAATGAAATATCTTGGACAAAAAGTGAGCTTGAAAACCTACAAAAAACCCTTGAAAGTTGTCCTAAAGCTTCAACCTTGCTGTATATAGAATTTTGAATCTTCTGGTGAAAGATATTCAACACTTGACTCTTGAATTTATTTGTTAAAAGTGACAGTTAGATGTTTTGAAAAATGACCTAAAAATTTGTATTTATAGGAATCAATACCTAATTAATCATTATTTAGATCTCATAGGCCGACATCCATCAGAAATTTGAATTAGGTTGGTGATTTTCCTGCTCAAAATTGAATAATCCCCCAGAGGGGACTCATTCGCCCAAGGTGGAAAATAGGTGCCACATAAGGTTTTTGAGGTGGGTTTTCTGAATTGAATGCTATTTGTTGGGATTTATATGATTTTTAAGTGGAATAAGCCTCAAGGTCCAAAATAATGAGTCCTAGGGGCCTATAAATGTTTATTTAAAGGATGATTAATGCAAGGGTACCCAAAATAGGTCTAAATTAGACCAAGGATTGTACTATCTCCAAGAATGGAGTACAATTTTAGTGTCCACACTAACTAATAATAGGTTATTACTTCTCTTGAAAAGTAAATAAATTACTCCAAGGTTCCTTTCTAGTCAAGTCTTGATTGCGGGGGTAGCACAGTGTTCGTCGTCAACATATTTCACAAGGGATCTAGTTATTAGCTTTCCTAGAAAATGATATTTAAAACATGCAATTCAAAATAATAATTCTAGAAATTTAGTAAACGCATTGCATGTTAGATCTGTAGCAAATTTGTATTAAATTAATGCTCTTTTCAATGGTTCCAAACTTGATTCAAATAAAATTCAAAAGATGAATAGGGTAACAAGGGAATTTGAAATAAATTTAATCTAACAAACAATGATAGGAAACTATTTCAGCAATCAACTTTGAACATTTAAATGAAATCCCACAAAACTATTACCAATGTAAATAGTTATTCATACATTTACTGTTTAGTAATGATGCAATCTTCAAAGGAATATAATCAACACAAGACTTTAAGATTTCATGCAATTAGAAGGCCATCAAGCATGCGTGGACCTGAGATGAAATCTTACTTTTATTCAAGACTTCACTAATTTACTCAATTTAGATAACATAAAATATCATACCATTACGAAGGATCCCAATTGAGATGCATGCAAAATAGGCATAATCCTTTGATTAATCAAAATTTTGGATCTTCACAAAGGTAGTAAGAAATCCATGTTGAGAGTGCATAAGTTTGTTCAAAAAAATTACATAAAAATCAAATCCTTCGAAATGATCGAAAACAAAAATTAAATAGAGATCTAAGTTCCTAAAATTGTGGATCTTAACGAAAAAGCTAATTGGAACTAACTCCAGGGCTCTAGTTTGAACAAAAGCAAACTAAAAATTAAATAAAGCAAAATTGGGTGCCCTAGTTTGAGTTCAGTTCAACTATGCTAAAATTTAGGAAATAGAAAAGCTAAAAGTAACTAAAATCTAATTGAAAGTAACTATCAGCTCCCAAAATTTCCCACACCAAATTTATTCTCCCAGTTGGGCATGAGAATTTGCAATAGTTTATTGAAAAAGCACAAAAAACACAACAATAGAAGAATATTTCTATCTCCATTTATTTTGTGAAGCTATTGAATACCAACACAACTTCATTCATCATCTCCATCGATGGTCCTTTGTAGTATTGGAACTTTATTCTCTGATCAAATGTTGATTTCTTCATTTATTGTTGTAAATCTTTGAAGGCAGCCAACTCTTCTTTAAGTGACTAGAGTTTATCCTTCTTATTCATCATTTTATCAATACCTGCCTGTGTGACCTATCCCTACATCTGATTTTCTAGTTCCTCGACCATCTTACTGTGATCTATCACCAACACAGGCATTTCCCAAAATGTGCATCCTAAGTCTTCAATGGCCTAGTGAATATTGTTCATTGTTTCCTTAGCTTGGCTTCTATCTTTATTCAATTTAGCTTTGCACTTATTTAAAACTTTGACTCAAAAATCAGTTGCTCTCACCCATCTAGTAACTTGTTTTGATCTTCTTCCTCAATCACAACAACCTTCAGGAGTTCCTCCTAATACACCTCCACCTCCTCCTCTCTCCTTGAAGATGAACCACCTATAAGAGAGGAAACAATACTTGAAGAGGGAGAGGTAGAGAAAGAAATTCATGTTGAAGAGGAAGCACAAAGGAAACCCCGTACTTAAGAGGAGTTTCATGTAGAGGAAGTTCCACCTTTGGAGGTTTTTTCTTTGCAATTTCCTTGGCAGGGGAAGCAACAACAACAAATGATCCCTCTCTAGCCTTGGCTTTCTCAGCAATAGATGACCCTTCTCCTTTCTTAGTTTTCTCCAATGCCTTTGTTGGTTCTAGTAGTCTCATCATTGGAAAATGCCATTTGAGACATCAGAGAGAACGGGCTACTACATCGTGTGCCCTTGTGTTTATGTCATCAATTTAATCCACCGACCGATCTTCATTGAAGATTGGTTGATTATACACTTGTTGATTGTGGTAGACTAGATCAAGAACTTTTCCATATTTTTTAATTCCTTCGAGACACAAGCCTTAGTGCAAGATTTAATCAATTTATTGTCAGCCGATAGTAATCCTTCATTATAAATTTGAATTCTTGATGAAGTGAAAAAACCAACCATCATTCACATACTCACAACAATCTGAAAATTCAACTTAGTAATGGTTTGAAACAACACAAAAAATTGCAAGAAGTATTCTTCTTTGTCCATTCAAAATCTTCTTCAATTACATAACAACAAAGAATTTCTAAAAATACCTTGTTCTGCAACCATATGGACTGATGAAAACATTACAAATTTGATATGAGACTAAAATATTACAGAAAAATACAAAATGGTTTCCCTCAATCTCTCTTCTTTCACCCGATTCTTGCTCCTTCAACCAACAATCTTCATTATAAATCACTGTTGCAATCAAACCATGAGATCACCAATCTTATTGTTGTTGTAGTACACCTTCAAGCCTACAACAAAGATGTCTTTTTGGTATCTTTCAACCCTTCTTCTAATGAAGCTCTCAAGCTCCCTTCACATGGACTTCACTAGCTCACTATCTCCCAAAATGTGGAGCTCACTAGCTCCCTAAAACATGGGCTTCTATGCAAATAGAAATCTACAACAATGGAGTCTTCAAATCCTCTCTTCAATTTGGAAACATCTCCCCATCTCACCTACAAAAACTCCCAAAGCCATCTTCCCAAATGAAAAGGCTTGAATACATAGATTTGTGAATGATAAAAACCACTATGGTTTTCCAAAACCATAAGAAAAACACCTCCTTGGAAAACCCATGACCCATTTGGAGAAATAATCATAAAATTGTAGAGAAGGGGGATTTGCGGCTCATTAGTTCTCTTCATTTAGAGAGCCTCACAGAGAGAACTGCCCTAAACTACCTCAAGGAACAACACACAAGAGTTCTAGAATCAGATAGAACAAGTCACGAAGATTTTCTAGATAGACTAATGGGCTCTCGACTAAAGGACAACAACACGGTTCTGGGATGACAACACAACGTACTGGCGTCTGTATGGACCAAAAAGCAAGAATATCATAGAAAATGACAAAGTGGTTGCTTCTCTAATTGCTAAGAAATATTGGATCGTAAGAAAGCAACAGAATATAACAGAACTAAAATAAAGTGAAGTAGAAATGATAAAGATAAGGAGAAGAAAGAAAGTTCTTACAACCACCCAAGTAGTGAAGCCTCCAGCAAGTAGATATCTTCAATACCTGCATGTGTAAGATCTGGAGAAAATTTTGAGGATGTATAGGGGTTTTCCTCAGTCAAACCCCCATTTTGGTGTGCCCACCTCCACAGACAGCCAAATAGATAGAGAAAAATGAACAAAGGAGTGATGAAAGCAATCCCTGCTCAAGGAGGAGAACCTGTATCACAAAATATAGGTGATAAAAGCAGTCCCCGCTTGAGGAGGAAAACCTGTATCACAAGATAAAGATGCAATTGATAGGGGATTGTGAGAAATCCCAAGATGCTCCCAAGCACAAGGTAGATACCAGATGCAAGGCTTAGGAAGGCAAGGAGGGAAACAAAGAGAGCTACAAGAGCCAAGAGTGTTGTAGAGGGTTTTGTGAGAGTGCAAGAGAATGTTGCAACAAGTGAGGGATTTGTGCAAGCAAGATGGAAAGATGGGAGAATGTCCAAGATAGAAGCCAAGAAGTAGAAGAAGAGACCAAATGAGTTGAGAAGATGACTTTTAAGGAGGGAAAAGAAGCTTCCTGAGCTGTTACAAGGCATCCTAAGTTGTTACCACCGACAAAAGAAGATGACAAGTGGAAAACATGCTCAGAAGTGGTCGTTTGAACGTTGAAATGTCGCAAGACACTAGTGCAACGCATGGACATCCGTGTGACGCACTAGTGTTCGAACACATCACGCTACAAAAGGACACGAACGAGAAAATCACAAAGTTTAATGCAAAGCGAACGGGCAAAGGTAGCTACTGAAAAGTGAGCCTTTTAGCATCCTAAGAGGGAAATAAACTAATGCAAGAGCTGAAATGAGCCTACACAAGTGCTAAGGGAGTGGACACCAAAGTGGATACAAGAATGTATGTGAAATTGCAAGGAGTGCAATTTTACGACATTACAAAAATAATAAAATTATTTTATGCTCACATGGCCTTCATATGGGCACCTAAACCATGGCCAATCAAATTTGTTTAACTATGACACCTCCATTGATTCTCGACGGCTTTGATGACTCTAAATATGGACATGCAAGAACATGCAAATATAGTGGCCCCAACATGCAAAGAATGTAATTCAACATGCAAGAACATGCATACCAAGTGGCTCACACCTAGAAATGGGATGCCCAAATGGAATATTCCCTATTTATGCCTTTGAAACATTTATCAGAGCATTATTCCTCCAAAATTACATTTATAATTTTACCACAAGGAAAATTACAAAGTTGAAACTTAAAAGTATTTATTTTCATAACCCTAATCCCTTATTGAAAATAAACAAAAATAAAATAGCAATATTTTTGGTGATGCAAGATTGCTAATACCCCAAGATGCTCCTGCATCAGACACCTGAGGTAAGAATTTTTTTGTGAATATGGATTCACAAAATGGAGTTGAGTGGTAGTACCACCCTTTCAGATTGCAAGCAATCCTTAGCAAACTCTATCACTGAATTTGGTACTTGCAATTGATTCTTCTTTCTCCTCTTCCAACACTTAGATGGAACAAACAACCTCCTCCTCTGACAACTCAACACTCCATTCTTCTCTCCTCTCATGGATTTGTATCCACCATGAACCATCCTCCTCCTCCTAATACCACTCCTCTTTTCTCTTGTGGGATTCAACCCACCACAAACTGACCACCTCCACCAACTTCCTCTTGCACCATCATCTACAACTTCTACATGCAAATATGATAATCCAAACAAAAATCAAAATATACTACATCCTTATACAAATCTGCAATTGCTACTTCATGGAAATTAAAAATTTCCATTTGCATGCTCTCTTCTTGCTCGACATCCTCTTCTAATCTCACCAAAGAAGGTATAGAATCATCACAACTAAATTCAAAATTAAAATTTACCTCATTCTTGTTCACTGCAACATCCATCTTCTCACCTCCAATGACAAGTTTGCAAACTCCTCTTCGTGTTTGTCCATCAATTCTCCTTCCAACAAATTTTTGATTCTTTCCATCTCTTCTTTCAACAAGAAATCATCTTCATCTTCACCAATTTTTTTTTCAAATTTAAGACCATCCATGTTCACAATTTTTTATTGCAAACCTTCTTCATCTGCTTTACATAATACACTCCATTCACACGTTATCTCTACAACTTGTGCCTCATCATCTTCTCCATTTGTGTGGGTTTCCCCCACATATTATTCATTGCATTCAATCCCTTCCAAAGGGTTGCAATAATTTTTCTTTCTCATATTTTCTTCAATGTTCTTTTTCATGAGAACATTCTTCTTCCCATGTCTCTCATCCCACACTCTCACTTCCTCTTTAATCTTCCTTTCCAATACATTTACTTCCTCCTGGAGCTTCTCAAATTCTTCACAGTAGTTCCTATTTTCCACTTCTTCCCAATATTGTTCCCAAAATAAAATTCTTACAGGCCTCCTCAAGACCCATCCCATCCTCTCAACTATTGTAATTTCCTCAAATCACATCACACGCTCTGCAATTTTCAAAGACATTTAATTTGTGGCTTCCTAGCTCTCAATTTCTTAGGGCTTCTCTCATACCTGCAACAATCATTTTGAGCTTTCCACAACTGCTTCCTCTTCTCTACCCACAAGTCCTAGTGTAGACTACCTCACATTCGGTGATCTGTCCACACACTTAAGATCACTAGCTCTAATACCACTGATGAAGTGAAAAAACAAACCATCATTCACATACTCATAACAATCTAAAAATTCAACTTAGAAATGGTTTGAAATAACACAAAAATTTGCAAGTATTCTTTTTTCATTTAAAATCTTCTTCAATTACATAACAACAAATAATTTCTAAAAATACATTGTTCTGCAGCCATATGGACTGATGAAAAAAATTACAAATCTGATATGAGACTGAAATATGATAGAAAAAATTAAATACAAAATGGTTTCCCTCAATCTCTTTTCTTTTACCCAATTCTCACTCCTTCAACCAACAATCTTCATTAGAAATCACTCTTGCAATCAAACCATGAAATCACCAATATTCTTGCTATTGTAGTACACCTTCAAACCTATAACAAAAATGTCTACTTGGTATCTTTCAACCCTTCTTCTACTAAAGCTCTCAAGCTCCCTTCACATGGACTTCACTAGCTCACTATCTCCCAAAATATGGAGCTCACTAGCTCCCTAAAACATGGGCTTCTATGCAAATAGAGATCTGCAACATTGAATTTTTCAAATCCTCTCTTCAATTTAGCAACATCTCTCCATATCACTTGCAAAAAATCTCAAATCCCTCTTCCCAAATGACAAGACCTAAATATATAGATTTGTGAATGTGAAAAACCACTATGGTTTTCCAAAACCACAAGAAAAACACCTCCTTGGAAAACCCACGCCCCATTTGGAGAAATAGTCATAAAGTTATAAAATTATTCAATTCTCATGTGGCCTTCACATGGGCACCTAAACCATGGCCAATCAAATTTGTTCAACTATGACACTTCCATTGGGTCACAAGAAAAATTACAAAGTTGAAAATTAAAAATATTTATTTTCATAACCCTAAGCCTTTATTGAAAATAAACAAAAATAAATTAGCAATATTTTTGGTGATGCAAGATTGCTAATACCCCTAAATGAACCAAATACCTTCCCAATCCTGCCAAATGGGTCAAATCGAGGTCAAGCATCATTATACAACACCAAACTATACTTTTCCAATTCCACATCCCCACTCTTTAAACTTTACATATTATCACATGAATATACCCCTATTTGGATGGGGAATTTGTATCTAGGCTTATGTTTCCCAGCAATGAGCTGGTGGATTTTTGTTACCTTCTTGCAAACTTCCAATAGAATCATCTTGTCTAAGGGGTACCTCAGAAGCTTTTATGGCATATTTTGAAAGCCTATCACTCTAATATATGATAAGGTCTTAAATTGGATGTACCAATTTCCCCATGCCTTCAATGCTTCCATTGCTTCATTGAAGATTCTTTTGTTGAAGTCTCCTTCCAGTCCTCTAATTATAGCATAAACAAAGTTGTCATTGACAACATAAAAATATGTATAGCTATCCTCCAACTTCAATCGAGGATAGTGTTCATAAATTGTAACTTCTCCAAGCTCAAAAGCACCAACTCTATCAATTCCTAGGAAGGAGGCTTGGGATGCCAAGAGATAGACCAAATAAGAGGTCATGTAGAACTTTGATGTTGTAAGGATTGTGCCCAATTGATCATGGAGTGTATCACTAATAAAATTTTCCCAATCAATCTTCTTCTTGGTGGCATCATTGATGGTTAAGATGAATTTCATAATCCATGGGTAGAAGTCTTGGGCATGTTGATATCGAAAAACCATGCTCAATAGGACAATTAAATCCTTGATGTCCTCTTTAAACTCACTCATATGTTGCATCTTAGCCATCTTGAGAGATACCTTTCTAGGAATGACTAGCATGTTATTAATATAGTTCAAATTGTTGGCCTCATGATCACCAAATAGTGTATGGATTTCTTCATATCCACTACCTCATACTGGGTTTGGACAAGAATTCTAAAAATCTTCTTAATAATTTCAAGAGTTACATCTAGGACAACTTATGACCCCATCACCTTTTTGGTCCTATGGTTGTAGTAGTGAGCATAGGTAAGGACTAACTCTGGGGACTAAACGGTCACCAGGAAGGTAACATCTTGTACCAATCTAGAATTACCAAGTGACATGGCAGCACATGTGCTTGTTTCTTCATTATAGATCCTCCATTTGAATTCTTCCATGTCCACATGACTAAGGTTGGTGTCTTTGATCTTCTTGTACAGGGAAATTTTTTTGGAAGCTAGACAATAGCCTTTATATTGATACTCCATTTCTACGGGATCCTTTGGTGGCATGTTTCCTACATGTATAAACACCATGTTACCATTTTTTATATCAAAAGAAAGCAAATCTTCAAAATCAAGTTATATTAGTCCATATACATCTCATTTTTCACAATGATAACTTGTTTAAAAAGAAGGTTAGAAGATCAAAAAATATTTTAGGGATCAAGCTTCAAGCCTCCCTTCTACCTTATACCAAAAGGGTTAAAGTGTTATCCCTTAAGAATTTAATTTTCATACTTTTGGTCCTTCGGGAATCGAGGATCAGGATTTGGGCCTCCCTTCTACCTTATACCAAAAGGGTTAAAGTGTTATCCCAAGTAAGAATTCAATCTTCATACTTTTGGTCCTTTGGGAATTGGGAATTGGGGATCAGGGATCCCTCATACCTGTTATCAAAATGAGCTAAATATCATGAGGAAATTTTACTTCAAGTTCCGGTCTTTTGGAGGTCAAGTATCGGGGATACTCCTTACCTCTTATTTTATAGCAATGTTGCTATTATTAAGTCGAAAGACTGACTAGCGTTGTCTGAATGCTTGATTTCACTGCTCGAGGGTCGAGATTCAGGTCTAACCTTTATCTTATGTTTGAAATGTTTTGAAAGACTCAAGGAGCAATTCTGAGTACCGATGTCTAAAATTTATTGCAACTATCAGGATTCGGGAGTCGAGTTCACCGCCTACTCTTTGTTTTAATATTTTGGCATTTACGTAACTAAAATTTTCGATGCTCGACATCCAATTACATTTCTCAAAAATCATGTTTATCAAAATGGTTCATTTTGGCTAAGGAAAAGATAAACTTTTGTTTATTATTTTGTGTGTTAGGGGTCAAGCTTTAGTGATACCTCCTACCTCAATAAGGAAGTTTGTAAAAGGTATGTCTGACGTCCAATGACCAAAGGAGGTTCTTAAAACCAAGAATTCTCACTAAGTGATCATGTGGGTTATTGAGGATCAGGGATACCTCTTACCTTTCTAACTCTATTAGAAATTTTGTAAGTGGTATCCTTGACGGTTGATGCCCAAAAACTGGTTAAAAATATTTGGTTGTCTTTTTTGAAATCCTCCACGGTCGAGGATCAGTTTCATATCCATGTATTTGTTATTTTAATACCTAACCAAGACTCTGTGACCTTTTGGTAAAGGGTCAGGGATTGAGGGTCAGAAGTTTGATGTATTGCATGTTGTATTACCAGCTCATCGAGTAAGTGGTATGTCCAGCACCCGATGCCCGAAAAGTGATGATAAAAAATGCTAAGGCAAAAAGAAAACCTCGGTAAGCTTGAGGCCTAACGCCTAATCGATGACATCATAAGCATCCTCAATCGACGCATCAAGGAAAGAAATTGATCTAAAGAGGTGAAAAATAAATAAATAAAAGGAGCGAAACAAAGCAACAAAAAATGAAGGGAAAAAAATAGTAGGAAGACAACAAAGGAAACCCAAAACCAGATTGACGAACACAAAAAAAAAAAAACAAGTAGATATCAAGAAGAGAATTTTAAAAGCTTAAATTTGATAAGATTTTCATTCTAACCTATAAATATTGTGTGAGTGGGGTGAGAAACACCACAAACCCAAAACAAGTACACAAGAAAAGCACAAACAGACACCACGAATGAACTAACGATGCTCAAGCAATAACGAACTCAAACACACAAACCAGGAAACACAAAACACGGCCGCAAAAACACCCACAAACACACAAGTAGCCACAAGAACACCAAAGAATGAGCAATCCACATGTGACCAAAGTACGGGTGCCAAAAATCCAATAAACCCGCACGATCAATGCAACACAGACACAAATCAAACCAACAAAAGAGGTTTCATATTTACACTAGAAGCATAAAATTCATAGAGCTCTTGCACGAAATAGCCAAGGGTGAATGTAAAAATGAGCTAAATTAACCTAATAAACTCCTTGGGTGGGATCATTATTGGCATTAAATTTTGCATTCAATTACCTATGTCAGTGCATTCAATTTGTACGAGTGATTTGACGTGCATAGGGCTTAAGGTGACAAGACATCACTGCCATCGGGCCCCGTGGATCAAGCATACGATATAAGGATTGCTCAACACATGAAGTCCAAAAGGATGACAAATGAAACAACAAACGTTGAAGTAGGGGTCGAGGATCAGGAACGATGTTGTGAGTATTCAAATATTGAGAAGCCCAATCCTTTGAATCTCAACAAGGCAATAAAACGAAAGAAAACAAAGAAAGAAGAAGGGAGGATAAAGGAAAGAGAAGGGAAAGAAAAGGAAGAGAGAGAAAGAAAGACGGAAGGAAAATAATGGCACACAAAAAGAAAAGAAGGGGGTCCTCACTTTGTCAAAGACAAAATGGGGCGTGAGTGTGAAGGCACAACATTAGGGAAATTTCAAAATTATCTCTTTATAGGAAATAGTAGTTTCAATCATACTTAGAAAAAACATCCTTTGATGTTAGAATTTTTTGTCTTCTAAATTTTTCATTTTTTTGGATTTCCAAGGGTTTCTCATAGTTATTTCTCTATAAGTATGCAATGTAATTTTGAACTAGCATCAAAGAGAGAAACTGGAGGATTAAGATTAGCATTTTATGCATGTTTATGATATCCTAGTGACTATTATGAGTTGACAAGAAAGGTTATGGATTCTTGAGAGGTTGATTAGTTCTTTGAGGTAGCATATTAATTTATTGATGTGGTTTAAGTCCAACTAGATTGGACCAAGTTGTATGCCATCTTTGAGTGATAAGACATACTCCATGTTTGTTGGATTTTTCACCTAAAGCAAATTTCTCTAGGGTATATTGGTGTCATGATGTTTGGTATTTAATTCATTATTTTCTCAATTCTAAGTTGTTTATTATTTGCAAGTTAATTTAGTCAAATATTTTTTTAAAAATAAAATCCATTGTCCATGAACTAGTGTATGGAATATCCATCCTAGTTTTTGGAACATAACCTAACAATTCAAGTGCATGTGCCCAAGTCACTAGTCTTGGTTTGCAATAAATTCTTGATTTTAATTCTTTTAGTCCTTGTAATTTGATTCAATGTTCACCCAATAAAGTCCCTTTATTCTCCTTAATATTTCAAAAATGCATCCTAAATATGTTGTAAATACATGTTAAAAGGAAAATATCTTTGCGTTATGATTTTGAAAATAGGCATAAGGATAGGTTATCTATACTCAAGCTAAATTTATCATTATTAATGTATATATATATGCTACCAACCATAGCTAGTTGTGTTAGCTTACATTACATTAAAAATAGTAATACATAACAAAATTATCCATAGCTTGTAAGTTGATCACGCTATCCATAGCCCATACTGTACATGGATATAAATACAACCAAGGGGAATGAGAGAAGATAGAATGGGTGCTAATTGAGATAATTTGAGGGTTTAACATGATGTATATATGTGTCTAAATTGAAAAAGGGTGTCTTGAAACAAAGTAAGAGTATCTAATAATGATTATGATGAAATTGTTACTTTAGTCAAACTTGTCATAATTAGATGATATATCAATGGTGGGAGATAGTATGCACCAACACACTCCTTGACATGAAAAGTGTTTAAAGACTAGAATTCTTCTAGAAAAAATTATATTTATATTTTATTTTTCATCAATGCTTCAAATTACACTTTGTGATCTATCACTAAAATGAAGAGATAAAAATGATTAGATGATTGCATATCAATTCTATACAAATATGAGATGCCATAAAAAGACATGGAAAAAAAATACAAGATTTCATGGTAGAATAAAATATTTTTTAATCAAATAAGAATAACTTACAAATTAGATAAATGCATCTAATCAGTAATAGAAATGAAGTTTAAAATGTTAAAGATGCTAGTAAATAATATTTAGTGTATATATACAATTATTTATGCAACGACCTTCAACTCCTTCTGGAATAAATTTGTACTCAAAATTAGAACTATACCCTTCCTACAATGTGTCACAGGTTGCAAAATCCAAATGCCTTCCAAAGACTGTCTCTCATATCTATGTTTTTCCTATGACACATTGGGGAAGGAGTTAAAAACTCAATGGACACCCTTGGAGATGCTTCCTCTTTTCTTCTAGATAATCGGCATCTTAGGTCTATCACATTTGGGTAGTTTTATCCATGTCAAACATCTCAAATAGATTTGATAGCTTTAACCAATGCTAAACTCAATCTACGTACATTGTCCTCTAGATGGCACTCTTGAAAGGTGTTGAACAAAGTTGAGTAATCATGTTTTTCATTCTTAAACATGTTTTCAAGTTCCTTGGTGTTAATATGTTCCCCAAATCCTCTTGTTTTTGGATTAGATTGTTGAGCCCATTCTCTTCATTTGTCTAACAAGTTTATTCTTCAACTTTGCCATTTTTCAAGCATAAGTTTGTTTCTTTTTGAGTGTGTGTTTTTATCATCCTTACTAAACTAATTTGAATTGTTTCCATCAAACTTAAACTATTGCTTGTTGTAAAAATTGGCTACAATGATCGTAGGAATTTATCATGCACGAGCTATATTAGAGCACATAAAGTAAATAATATTAAGATGTGAAGAATAATACATAACCATTAAAGGAAGATTTTGGGCTAAGATAAGGATGGGGATTATGTCATTCTCATCTAAAAGAAGGAAGCATGGAAAATGTCAAGAATTTGATCATTTGGGTTAAAGGACATCAACTATATGTGGCAAAAGCATGACACATAAAATCTCTAGTGTGATGGAATCACACCATAGATTCTCTAGAGATCTTATGTTAACAAGACATTGCTCTTTCAAGGAGTGTAGACTTTTCCATGTAGAAAAGGAGATATGGGAGTTTGTCGCAAAGGTGCCATATCCCAATAGATGATAGGATGAATCTTAAAACCTAAAACACAACTTGAAAAATTAAATGAGAGGCATAACAAGCCCAAGTTGCCTCTCATTTAAGTCAAAGTGATGCCAATCTCTACAAGGGTCGTGACTAGGAAAACCTTAGATGGGTGTTGCAAATCAACTTAACCAAGAATTGCTAGGACTTAATGAATGAACTGCAAGACACAAGTGGTTGTGTGATGAAAGTCATTAAACGTAAAAAGACTTGTCATTGGGCACAAGTATAACCTAAAACATGAGTGCTTTGCTAATACACTATATTACAATTCCTTAGGCTTTTTTTACAATACCATCCAGGTTAAGGGATACCACATGTGGAAACATTTATTAGAATAAAAACTCATAGATAGATAGCATAGATGTTATCACTTGAATATGTATCATGATGAAATTTTGCATATAAATCTATTTATTCAATTGTATTTTGACAGTTTGGTTGTTCCTTTAGGTGTGTAGGTAGAATACATGTATGTCCTCCTTTCAAATGTATAATCATTTGTGAATAATTAGTCTATTTTTCAAGTTCCGTTATTAGCTAACTAGTGGGCAAGAGAGAACTCCAAACTTCTTTGAGAGCACAAGATTGATCTAACAATGGTTTTGTTCATGGAAATGAATTTGGAGGGTCTTGGTGAGCCTCATGATGCTTTCAAATGTGATTTTGTTTTTGGGAGCTCTCCAACTTCCGAAAAGCATGCTATTTTTAGATAGACGTCAAGTTGCTTCAATTCATCATCCTAATTCCTCAGTGACTTTATGGTATGATCATAATTTTATATTTATATCATTTTGATGTTTTTTCGTAGATTGGATGAAGAATCAAATTATTAAATAATTGTCTTAAAGATGAAATATTAAAAAAAAAACTAGAGCATAATTATTTATTAAAAATTATTTTAAGTTGTGTCTCCAAGGGGACATCTAAGCACAAGGGGATCTTTGCATATAATAAATTATTATTTATTTTCAAAAGAGAGTTTGTGGAAGGAAAAGGGAATTTATTATTTCATTATTGTTTTCCCTCCAAAATGTTATAAAAGGAGGCTGAGAGCTCATTGTTGATGTTAGACACGATATAATATTCATTTATGCTTTGAGAGAACCTATGTTCATCTCAAATGTTTTTTGAGGATGAAAACCTTCTTGAAAATACTAATCTTGAGGACAAAAACCCCCTAGTTAGCCTTGGTGGTTTCATAGAGGAGCTATAGCTGCCCCTACAAATGAACTTTTCCATTTGTTTTCAAAAAATAGAGGTTTTTCATGTGTTCTAAACTACAAGGGTTTAACATTGGCTTAAGTATTTCAATTTCTTAGAGTGTTTTTGAATGGAAATTTGGAAGGTTTTCCTTGTTGGTCACACCAGTGCTTACCTGTTAGTTGTACCCTCCTTTCATGGTTGTGCCATTTGGATATCTTCTAGTTAGGTAACCAATTCATTTTTTTTGTTGCTTTTAGTTGTTGATGGTATTTGTGCAGGCCATACAAATCTAGATTGATAGATTGAATTATTTATTTCATACCATTTCTAAGGAGGTCATACCAATTATGGATGAAGCGAGGGAAGTTTGGAAGTGAAATGCCTCACTTTGGTGTTCTATTGTTACAATTTGGAAATGCCTAGGGTTGGTTATTTGTTGCCAAATATTTTCTAGGAGAACTTGCTAGTCATTCAAGGCCACAAAATAAACAGTCATTTACATATAGACATTTACTTCTTTATACTTTAAGTTATTTTTCATGTATGTAGTTTTAGGATATTTGAGACGGGTTTCGAATCTCAAAGAGTTACAATGCAAATCTTAGTTTTTGGAGGAACTTATAATTTTTCATTGTTAGTTAAATTTCAATAATCAACAGTTTTCAGTGTGTTTTCAGTTCTTATTTAACAGTTTATCAACAAAACTAAGTGATGTCAAACTTACAATCAGCTTCTAATGTCATCTATTTGATGTATACCTTTGTTGGGCACTAGAGTATTTTGTTATCTATGTTATTTGACTCATTCTAGGTTGTAGCAGTTAAGATTTGTGATCAAAACTTTTTATCAGCATAAATCAACAAGATAATGTTCTCTAATGATGAATTTATAATGCATTGATATATTTTAATACCATGGATGGTAGTACCACTAGTGGTTTCATCCTTGTGTTTAATGTATATGCTCACCCTATTGAATAAGTGGAAGTATTGTAATTTGCTTACCCCACTGAACAAGTGGAAGTTTAGTATTTTTTCACCTCACTGAATAAGTGGAAATTCATGTGTTTTATAATTGCACTCTAATGAATAAGTGTGAAGTGTTTGTATTCACTATATAATTGCACACTTCGTTGAATAAGCATTGAAGTGTATTCATTTCCAATTATTGCATAGCACTCTCCACTAAAGAAATGAAATTGGTTGGCTTGCCGCCTAGTGTGTTTCTTCTAAGTTGATGCTTTCTAGATGGTTGTGTGGTCATATACACAGTATGCTCTCACCTTGCCCATCTCAGGAATTGGGTGATCATAAAGTGATAAGGACATTGCATTACAACTTAATTTAAGATGAATGTATTCTAAAAAAATATGGGTGTTTATTACAGTGGTATCAAATCTGGTGATCTTTCCCACCTATTGGAAGCTACTTGTTGTTGAGATCTTCAATTGCATGTTAGAATTTTAGCAATTGTTGGACATTACTCAACGATTAAAAATATTTTTTAGTGGTTTCATATTATAGCTTTGATTCCATTTTCTTTCAAATCGTGGCTTTAGAATTGGAAGAGAATCTTTTTAGTGCAAATAACAGACTTGAACACATGCCTCAATCAAAAGATGAATTACTTTGCATTCTAGATATAGTGGAGAGTTGTTTATCAATGATAAATCAACTAGATTCTAGCGTGGTTCTTGTGTTAGTGAGATTAAAAGGATAATAGCTCTTGAAACTCCATACAATGATGAAATTATAAGGAAAATATTTTAGTTGTTCGTGGAAAGCTTTCAAGGATTGGGTGATATCAAAAGTCCTTTTAATAAGAGGGTCACTATTTTAGAGGTTGTTACAAGGGTTAGAGTTTGTGTGGTGATGCTCAACCTTGACTTTGATGATTTAATACTCCAAATGTTCACCTAATTCTTTGTTGAGAATATTATAGCAGCCATGTAGAAAATCATATATTTGGTTGTCAATGAGAATGTCAGTGTAGCCTATCCACTCTTATCAATCTTATTGGCTAAAAGAAGGAAGAATAATCAAGAGTAATTTTTAGTGGTGAATGTTTTAATTGAAAGTGTTTTCAATCAATGTGAGGAAAAATTGAAACATTATTTGACAAATGTGGATGAGGAAGAAATTGTGACAGTGGGGCAAGAGAAAGAAGAGAACATGGCAAAAAAATTTAAAGAAGAGTTTGAATTTGAGAATTAAGAACTTTTAGAACTTTCTTTTGAAGAAGAAAATTTTTATTTCAAGAGGCATGTATGGAAAAGCTCTAGAATGATATTTTTGAAGGATTTGCAACTATGAATGATATGATTGAGCTTGCTAGAAATTTCAAAACAACCTTTGATAAATACTTAGATCAATCTGATGAGGCTTATTCAGAAATTGAAGGAGAGACACATGAGACTTATGACTCCCATGATGACACCATTGAAAGAGTATTTGAAGAAGAACCATATGAAGCACTTGTTAGAAAAAAGGAGGATAAAAATATGGTTCAAGAAGAGTGTGAGTATTTCAATTGTCAAATTGATAGTGTTGATTTATTTGAAGAAATAACTATGGTAGATAAAAGTTTGAATTTCTTCAATGTTCAAAAACTAGAATATTGTCCAATTGTCTTTTCAAAAAAAGAGTAAGTTGATTTTGAGGATATTGTTGCTTTCAAATCAACAATTAGTAATGAGTGCATACATCTCCTTAATGATAAAAGTTTAGAAATTGAATGAAAACTTTCTATGTTAAATGTGTACTAGAATGACTTCCAAGCATAATCTATAGAGAGGAATGTTCTTGATGAAAGAGTTAATTTTTGTGGTAGCCCAAGTTTGTTTGATTCAAAATAATTTGAAAGTGATATGTTGAAGAAATTAGTCATTCATGGATAGCATAATGATCCTATATTTCTATATCAAAACAATCAATTCATAAGGCCATGAGATCCAAGTGTTATGTCACCAAAATTCAAAGATGAGCAAGCAATTGATTATTCTTTTCTTGAGCATAGTGTTGTCCTAATTTCAACTTAGAAATTATCCAAAGGGAATGTTAGAGAGGTAGCTGATTTTAAAAATATTCTTTTGAAGACAAATCAGAAAATTTGTTGTGTGGTGTTGAAGAACCAGTTGATGATCACTAAAGAAAAGGTTGTGCAAACTTTAACAAGATTTGATAGCACACACAATTTGATTGAAAAAATCTATTGGAAAGCTCAAGTTGAAGAGAGACAAAAGGGTAATAAGGATGGACCTATTATTGCAAATCTACAGACTATCAAAGAAACATTAGAGGTAATAAAATTAGATTATTTGCAATTGCTTTCAAATAAGGATCATGTTATTAAGTTTGCATAAGAGACCTTGGATGCATACCAAGAGAAGGAGAATGAGATTGATGAGCTCAACCTTGAACTTAGCCTAGCTCACTACTCACTTTATCAAGTTAAAATTCAGTTGATTGTTTCAACCAGATCTAAGGAGCAAGAAACAAAAGCAAGAACTATGGAGATCAAGCAAGTAATTGAGGCAATTGATGAGTTCCAAAGGAACTCTAGTTTGGAACCAAATTACCTTGGGAGACATGAAGAGAAGTTCAAGGAAAATGAAAATCTACACAATGACTTTATTACTCTTAGGGCCATGGAGGTACAACTTGTTGATAGCCTTTGGAATGAGCAAAAAGCGTACTGACTCATGGAGTTAGAGAAGATATTTTCTCATAGTGGTAATACACTTACTTTGGATCTGAATGATAGAGTGGTGGACTTAACATTTGCAGGCCACCTCAAAATGATGATCACTATCATGAGTTAGATTTTGGCCATTTGGGAAGTATTATTACTAGTGTTGAGGCTTTAAACACCTCCAGGAGATCTCTAGATGAGACACATATGAACACTAGAGTAGTGCAGCATAACCATGGTGAAATTGCTTCATTAATGAATATTCAAACAAGAGGTCGCCAACAAAGTTTGTTGGAGATTATTGATTATGAGAGAGAGGATGCAAGGAGGATTATGAATTAAAATTTCAAAATTAATATTTTTTTTTTCTCAATTAGCCATCATATGATTACATTTGTATGTTTAGAAGTGGATTGGAGAGAAATTTTAATCAAGAATTAGAGCATTTTTCAATTGTTGACTCTTGGGAAGGTATTTTCAGCCAATAGAATGCTCAGATTTTTTATTTTTCTAAAAGATTTGAGTTTTGCAACACTTGTTCCATTTTCAAGGTGTTGATTTTGAGATAAACAAATTATACATTGTTGATACCAAACTTGAATAACTGCAAGAATGTACATTTTTAGACCATTCAGTCACTGGAAAAAGGTTGGTTCATGGTTTTAGATGAAGAGGATGAACATTTCAACTAACCAAATTTGGTATTGTGGAAATTCAAGCACCAAACAATTGTCATCACTTGTTTTCATCTTGCATTTGTGGTTTGGGCAATAGACCACCACAGATATGTGACTATCATGAAGAAGTTTCAGAAGTTAAAACTGAGAATTTTAGCACAAACTTCATAGAATTTATTAGAGTGGAGTGGAAGCATGGAGGAACAAAGCAGTATGATGGTAACATTGATAATTTCTTATAGAGAATTGTAGTACTTTTGGAAAGAAGGGACGAGGAGGTTATTTCTGAAAGGCAATGCAGCAACACTTCGAATAGAAAAAACCTCAAACCTCCTAGATTGATTTGGAATCCTGGAGTCCCATTAATTGTTCAAGGATTAAATATTGATTGAGATTGAATTGTTTCAAGACAAGCAATTTTGGGGAGAGAGGATTGTAATGTCCTTTCAAAAGCATAAATAGTTTGTGAACAATTAGCCTATTTTCTAAGTTGTCTCGTAGGCTAATTGGTGGAAAAGGGGAAACTCCAAACTTATTGGAGAGCACAAGATTGATCTAGCAGTGGTTTTATTCATGGTAATGAGTTCAAAGGGTCTTGATGAGCCTCAAGATGTTTTCAAAATCTGATTTTGTCCTTTTGGAAGCTCTCCAAACTTTTTGGAGAAGCATGATATTTTTAGACAAACACCAAATTGCTTCAATTCATCATCCTAAGTCTTCAATGGCTTTATAGTATGGTCAAAAATTTATATTTATATCATTTTGATGTTTTCCACAACTTGGGTGAATAACTAAATTATTAAATAATCATAACTTAAGTTGTCCTAAGGAGGAAATATTAAAAAAGACAACTAAGGTATAATAATTTATTAAAAAGCCTCTTGAAAATACCAATTTTGAGGACGAAAACCCCCCTAGGTAGTCTTGGTAGCTTCATACAAGAGCCACAACTGCACCTACAAGTGAAGTTTTCCATTTGTTTTTAAAAAATGGAGGTTTTTTATGTGTTTTGAATTGCAATGATTTAACATTCTTTAGCTTAATTATTTCAATTGCTTAAGCATTTCAATTGTTTGGAGTGCTTTTAAGCATTTTGGAAGGTTTTTCTTGTTGGCCATACCACTAGTTGTTCCTTCATTTTCTGGTCATACCATTTGGGTATCTTCTAATTGGGTTACCAATTCATTTTTCCTGGTGTTTTAGTTGCTATTGATTGTATTTTTGCAGGACATACAGCTCTAGATGGACATATTGAAGTATTTATGAGTTGTACCATTTCTAAGAAGGTTGTACCAGTTATAGATGAGGTGTGGAAAGTTTAGAAGTGAAACACCTCAATTTTGGTGTTCATATTTTACAATTTGGAGGTCCCTCAAGTTGGTCATTTATTGCCAATTTTTTTCCAAGAGAACGTGTTGGTCATTCATTGCCATACATGAAATAAGCATTTAAATATAAGTGACATTTACATATGAACATTTACTTCCTTATACTTTCCCCCTACCCAAGGCAGACCCCACCACCCAAGGCCACTGCCGGTGGGGGGCGGACCCCACCGACCTATTCGCAAAGAAATATATGGTCAATGGGGTTGGGACCGATGCAAATTCTAGTATTTGGAGGATCTTATAATTTTTCAATGTAATCAAATTTTAGTAATCAATAGTTTTTAATGTGTTCTCAATGTGTGTTTAGTTATGATCAACAATTTATCAACAAAATTGAGTGATATCAGGCCTACAATCAACTTCTAACATCATCTCTCTAAGGTATACCTTTGTTGGGTACTTGAATATTTTGTTATCTATGTTATTTGGTTCATTTTTTTTGTTGTTGCAGCAATTAAGATTTATGAATAAAACTTTTTATCAGCATAAATCAACAAGATAAAGTTCTCTATTGATGATTCTATTATGCATTAATATATTGTAATACCCTCGATAGTAGTACCACCAGTGGTTTCATCCTTGCTCTTAATGTATTTGTTCACCATAGTGAATAAGTAGAAGTATTGTAATTTGCTTACACCATTGAACAAATGAAAGTTTGGCATTTGTTCACCCCACTAAACAAGTGGAAATTCATGTGCTTTGTAATTGCACTCCCCTAAATAAACATGAAGTGATTGTATTCACTATAATTACACACTCTCCTAAATAAGCATTGAAGTGTGTTCATTTTCAGTTATTGCATAGCACACTCCATTGAAAAAGTGAGATTGGTCAGCTTGTTGCCGAATGCATTTCCTTTTAAATTGTGCATTCTAAATAGCTATGTAGTTCTATACATCATATGCTCTCACCTTGTCCATCTTGAAAACTAGGTGATCAAAAAGGATAAAGACATTACATTGCAACTAAACTTTAGTTGAATATTTAAAAAAAAAAAGTATGGGTCTTTATTACAATACCAAGCAATTATTTCTAAGGTGCAAGATATCCTTCTCAACATTATTGCCAAACGATGTAACACCGCAATGACCCAAAACATCTTCATCCTCATCATTTATTACTAGGAACAAGTCGAAAGGACCCAAGTGTGTTATCTTATATTGTCACAAAATACAAAACAAAATTCCATCATGCCAAAACATGTTGCATGTAAGGATCTTGGGTTGTTACATATAAATTTGTTATTATTTAAGTCTAATATTCCTTCAATCAACTAAATTGTGGAAGAAAATATGATTTCTTTCAAGTTCCTTACACTAGACGCTTAAGCTGCTGCTAATGAATGTTCATTCCAAAAGAAACAGTACGATAGGTTAATAGCACAGAAAATGAATTAACACAACTCAACCTATAACTACTTATAGCTACTCGTAAATCAAGAAACATGGATATTTACATGACCTTTTGTAGGCTATTAATGTAATCAAGACACCTTCAATGATGTGAACCAAAATCAAAATTTGTTGCATTATTTAACCAGAAATTGAACCCCATCACTAGCATCTTGCTTCTTTGCCTTGCATGTTACATTGTTAGTGCACTCCAAAAATTAATTATAGCACATAGGGATATCCAACGTTCTACACTTATCTGTTAAAATTATATTTCATTTTGATAGAAATGCTTAATACATATATAAGATGATCTCTTCGCACAGAAAAATGACGAAGTCTTTAAACAAAAAGACACCATTCCATACTTTCAGGATATGGTTTACATTTTTCAACTCTACTTATATAAGACTTGTTGATGTGTTTTCGTGACCGCACCAACACAGAATTAATTTGCCAACGGCTACCCTATTCTCTCTTTGATCAAAGTATCCAGCATGCTAAGATTGCGAGAGAGTTCGTGCGTTCAACTCCAAGGTTCCTTCAATGGAATAGTCTCAGTTGGCTCGATGTGATTTGCTGGTATTTCAAAGGGACTTACGGAATTGTTCAACAGAGAAAGGATTTTCACAGTTCGAAAGATTTATCAACGAAGCACGGGTTTCCTATACTAACCAAAGTACTGAATTTAAATGTGTAGGGTTCAGAAGGTCTAAATTATATCCTAAATGTGGGATATGGAGCTTAACTTCAGCAAACTTCAATCGGACTTTGCTTTGCCTCGCATCGGACAGCTTCCACGGATCGGTGCAATCTTCAAAGGAGGTGACTAAGATATTCAAACCACCACTTGACATGAAGATATCATCACAACGACGCATACCATCATTCAAACTGTGATTGAAGTTAGGTCCACAACGTTTCCAATTGACCACACAAGGCGAACACACCATCAGTGAGCCCACTACTAGTATGGATAAGCGAAGCTTGCTTAGATCAAACACCACATTCCATTATTACTATCTACTTGCATGAAATGAAATTTACTCTACTTTAAGCTACTATTTGAATCAGAAGGACGAAGAAACCTTGCTAGCTACTCACAACAAAAGACAAAATTCGCCATCAATGAAAACTCTTTATTGAGAGAGTGTTCACAACAATTTCTTCCAAAGTTTTCAAAGGAAAACTTTCCCTCTTCTTCAAACTATCCTATCAATCTATACTAAGCTACCTCTAAGCTATCACCTAGTTGTCTCTCTATTCTCTAATGATCTAATGTCTAATGAGTACAAATGAGGGGGGGATGCCCCTTTATATAGCTGGCCAAGTCCAATGGACGGCTCAAATTCCAATCAAATGAAGGGCTCAGATTGAGCCACATAAGCCCTAACCCTAAAAACCACCACCACGAAGAGTGGAGTAATAAATAAGCAATTAATGTCCACCATTTTCAAGAAGATTCCCGTCTGGAAACGTGTTCACACTATTCTTCTCCAACTGCAAACGGACTGAGTTTGGTCAACACTGCTTCAACTCCTTGAATGGATATGACAGGCACATTCTCAATCTAACTTCAAGGCGGCAACTTCTTTCTCCTGCTTGACGATGATTTTCCTCCTTGATGTTGTTCTTCAACTTTGAAGTACTTGATGGTGACCATTAACGCTTGGGTTTCCATTTTTTTCTCCATCCTGAGCTTTGAAAACATTTCTTCTTTGCCACTTGAGTTGGGCACATACTAGGTCTCAACACTTAGCCATTTCTTGCAACTTTTCTTCCTTCATGATTTTATCATCTTGGACTATTTGCTTCATTACTTCAAGTCACCGTGCCTTGGCCTTTGTGTTCACCCTGCAAACAAGCAAGGAAAGGGATCAGAACACTTCATAATACAAATTTACTTCACTCACATGATTTTCATGCTTTGACTCCAAGGTCTGAGTGATCTCTGGATCTAATGGGATTTATTAATTTTCCTCTAACAAACTTCATCCTCAAATTCTTCATGCCTTAGCCAAATTTTTAACCCATCTTGTACTCTGCTTCCTGTGTACCTTGAAGTTGTTCCTTAGAAACTTTATCCAACTTGACGGCGCGTCTTGAAGGGTGTTTGATTTCCTCTGCCTCAAAAAGTTCTCAACATGATACCCCCTTTATTGCCTTAGCCAAATTTCTAACCCATTTGCCTTAGAAATAATTTATTTTCCTTAGGAAATTCCATCCACCAAGCGCCCAAATAAAAATCTTCACTTTAGAATCTCCAAAGAAGTGTAGAAGACTTTAAAATCCATCCCTTGTTGAAAATATCTAGTACCCAGAAGAAAATTCCCTTCAGAAAGCATCAAATTCATGTGTCTACAAACGAAGGGGTACTTTTAATTTTTTAATTGTTTAACCTTAGAAAAATATTTTCCATCAAATTTATTCACATTCATCACCTCTGGGCGCATTTCTTCCCCTACCTTGCCTTAGGAAATTTTATCACCTCCCAGCCAACTTGGGCGCATATAGGGGTCTCTACTTCCAATTTTCAACACTAAGAACATTTTCCAATTCCTCCACAAGTCAAGGCGCATATACAAGTAACTACTTCAAGTTTTTCAGACTTAGACAATTTTTTAACTCATCCTCTCCAGATTTAGGCACAATTGACTAGGGGAGCTTCCATTTTACCATCACTTAGGCGTTTTTCTTCATCACACTATCTTGGGCGCATATGGGGAGTCCTGCTGACATCTTCAAGACTTAGAATATTTACTCATCTTCCCCTTTAGCTAAGGCGCATATAGAGGTGTCTACTTCAAGTTTTGAATGCCTTGGAATATTTTCTAGTCTTCTCAACTTCTTAGGCGCATATAGAGGTCCTTACTTCAAGTTTCAAGGACTTAGAAACTTTTTAATGTACCTCCAGTAGCTAAGGCGCATGCAACGGGTCTTCCTTCAAATTTATGACACTTAGAAACTTTTCCAACTCACCCCTTCAGTCAAAGGCGCATTCAAGGGGTCTTCCTTCAAATTTTCTATACTTAGATTTTTTTTCAACTCTTCTCAAGTCAAAGGCGCATTCAAGGGGTTGAGCTTCAAATTTAAAACACTTACAAACTTTTTCTAGTCTCCCCTTCAAGTCAAGGTGCATATAAGGGGGTCCACTTCAAGTTTAAAACACTTAGAATATTTTTCAATTCTTTCCACAAGTCAAGGTGCATATAAGGAGGTCCACTTCAAGTTTAAAACACTTAGAATATTTTTCAATTCTTTCCACAAGTCAAGGCGCAAATGACCCCTCAAACTTTGAGTTTTTCAACATTCCCTGTCTTCAAGGCTAGGCGCATTTGGGAGCCTTCACTTTCAATTTTCAATACTTAGAATATTTCTTCATGGCATTTCTTTAGGTTAAGGCGCATATGATAGGTCTTACTTCGAATTTTGAATACTTAAACAAATTTTCAATCAACTCCTCAAGCTAGGCGCATTTGACTCTCTCCACTTCCAATTTTTTTAAATGCCTCAAAAACCTTTCCATGCATTCCCATGTCCTTAGGCACATTTAGGTGTTGATGCTTCAAATTTCCAACACTTAACCAAATTTTCACCCCCCTCTCTTCTCTAGGCACATATGGAGGGGTAGAGCTTCAAGTTTCACATACTTAGAATATTTTCTAGTCCCCCTTCAAGTCAAGGCGCAAATGAGGGGTCATACTTCAAATTTAGTATACTTAGATTTTTTTTCAACTCTCCACAAGTCAAGGTGCATATGGGGTGTCCAACTTCAAGTTTAGAATGCTTTAGAATATTTGCTAAGTCTCCCCTTCTTCTTAGGCGCATTTGAGGGGGTCTACTTCAAGTTTACAAGACTTAGAAACTTTTCCATCCACTTCAAGCTTGCAAGGGCGCATTTCACCATGCCTACTTCAAATTTCAAGGATTTAGAAAAATCTTCAGCCATCCTCAAGTAGCTAAGGCGCATTTGGCATGCTGGACTTCAAATTTTTGAGGCATAGTGAATTTTTCATGACTCTTTAAGCTTGCAAGGGCGTATTTCCATGGGTGAGCTTCCAGTTCTCAGACTTAGAATATTTTGAGGCTTTCACACCTTGCTTGCCCTTCTTTCCATTTTTAGCAGTTTTTGAAGTCTGTGTAATTTCCAATGTTTTGTGACCTCTCAAAGCTTGAAACTCGTTCACCTTGACCCTTGTGACGTAACTAACCTGTCCACACCTGCTATTTGTGCTGACATGCTATTTATAGCATGTTTCTAGAGGTGGTTTACTATTTATGGCAATTGCTTGTTTTCGAGACATCCACAACTCTGTTTGACTTGAAATTTGAATGGTGACCATCATCGGTAGACATGCCTGTTCACACTGGCGCCTACTGCTGACTTACTATTTAGAGCCTATTTCTCGAATGCCTTACTATAAATAGTAAGTGCTCTGATTGCCTTCAAATTTTACCGGCGGATAGCTCAAAAGATACTAATTGCAGTGGGATGCACCGGTTTTCGAAAATTCTGGCATTTTACTCCTCATTTTGGGTCCCGAAGCTGGAAACCTTAATTTGACTTGCATGTCGGTCAAACAACCTCCATTTGACTCCGTTTTTGTTGCACTTTGCTCTGTTCGTGATCCTGATGTGCTGGACAGCTGCCAAAATGGACCTGCTAAAAATAGTAAGTTGTTGAAAAGTGATCATCTCCGCTTGCATGTCACATCAATGCGTAGCTCTTGAAAAACCCACAAAGAATATCCCAACATGCGTCGAAAACTTTGACATGCAAGCCCTAAAAATAGCCTCTGAAGGCTGAGTACTGAAAGTCATCATTTCACCTTGCATGTTGTATCACTGCAAAGCTTTCGAAAAACCCAAAAAGAATCCCCAGACATGCACTGAAAAACTTTGCATGCAAACCCTAGAATCTGCTCCTCAAGGTGAACTTGCTAAAAATAGAAAGTTGTCAGTTCTGGCTCAAATTTGCAAACAAACAGCTTGATGTGTTCAGGATGCAATGTAACAGATAGAACTTCAGTAGTGCTAAGAAGACGTCCCGAATCTAGTACTTTCTAAAAATAGTAAGTTGTCGGAATTCACTGAAATTTTGCTAGGGACCTGTTGGAAGTTTACTGACTGCAACGTGAAGCTTAGATTCCAATTTATTCACTCCATTTGACTTCAAACTGACCGGAAGATCCAAAACCCTAATTTTCAGACTTAGCCAAAATTTCAATTTAAACGGGCACATCCCCAGAAAGGTAGACAGTAGAAAGAGAGACAACGACAAAACGACCCAAAAGCAAAGCCAAAAGACCCAAAAGAAGCAAAAATTAGGGGGTCCCCATTTGCAATGGGGTGATGTGTGAAAAGATCACAACATTATGGATAATGGAGTTTGTCTCGATTTACAAAGGAGTGGCATACTTGTGGATAATGGAGAATGTCTCGATTCATAGGAGTGATGTACTTGTGGATAATGGAGTATGTCTTGATTCATAGGTATTTTGCAAGTTTGACAATCAGGAGATCTGCTGATGTGTTCAGTTTGGTGTTTCCTAGATGAGTGAGGAGAATTGGTGAAGAGATGCTTCATCAAATTATTCAAAAGGGTTGTTGTAATCAACTCTTTCAATGTTCCACCCTTTGTTCAGATTGATGTAATAAGGGGAGGAATGTTGGATATTACATTCATTCGATAGCTTAGATTTAGGTTAGTTTATAGATTAGAATAAATAAATTAAAAATATTAGTTAATTGTTAGTGGTTAGTTGGGAAATTGCATTCCCATGAGTTAGTTTTGTTTACGAAATAAAGGCTTTAAAAAGCCAATGCATTTTAATGTAAAATCATTTTGTATCATCCTGATAAAATCAAATATATTTTATGTATTATTGAGTGATAATGGTTTAATTTGCTTTTCTCTATTTACTTTTGATTTTATTAAATACATGAAGAAAATTTTGAATGAAAAAAGACATCTTTAGAAAAAAATTCTATTCTATGACAATTGTGTGGCTGTCTGCACAATTAGAGCTAGACATTAACCAGATTTTGAATCTTATTGCTAATGTTACGAACTAAGTTACCGATTCGTTTTTGGATTCGGGTACAGGTATGCGAATCCAGTACGGGATTTGATCAAAAAAAAAATTTGGGGTTGGGTATGGTTTGGGAACGTTAATACAAAAAACATATAAAAATCAGAAATATATACATATTTGCAGCAGTAATTAAGTTCAGAATACACCACCATATTAATAGTCAAATAACATAGCAAAAATACATCACCACTTTCATAGTCAAATATTAAAATATTAGTGGTACTCGAATGTCATGATATTTAAGTTCAAACATAAAAATGTCAAGTGTTACAATCAGCCATTATTGATCATTGATCAATCTGAATCATATGGGTCATCAAAAAAAGCAGCATCATCAACATCATTAGATGCTACATTTTGTGTAGAACCACAAATAGCATCAGTGGCACTCACACAAGCACTAACACTACCACTCTCATGCTCAGTAGCTGTTTCAGGCTCATACTCATCATCAATATCAAGTGCAGCTAAGTGATTTGTGGAAGCATCCAAGTCAAGCTGCTCTGGCTCAATATCCCACCTCCTTGTGTCTCCTTCTTTGTAGGAACTTTGCTTGTGTGTAAGGAGGCGCAAGTTTGAATGCACATACACCAAGTCCTCTGCCTTTTTTGGATGTAGCCTATTGTGTTTTATTGAGTGGATGAAGGAGTATGTGCTCCAATTCCTCTCAGAAGAAGATGAACTAGTAACCTATAAAGACCAAATTAAATTATATTATTAAATTTTAAAATAGTTAAGAGTTAATATAAATTAAAATTAAAATTAAAAAACATAAAACTTACTTGGGATAAAAAATTTATTGCAATAGGTTGGAGGTGCCTGTATTCTTGCCCATGGAAGTACCACCAACTATGAGTATCCACCCTGTACTTGTCTCGAAGAGCATCAAGATTCTGATCAACACTACTGAAGCATGCAAAAGCCATGAACTCAGCCCTCACTCGATCACGTTGGTCACGATCACTGAAGAGTCTACGAAGTGCTGCCCTGTACCCTTGAGCCCCTTCAGCATCCCTACATGGAGCAACTCTTGATGAAGCAAAAAGTATCTCAGGACTATAATATTTGGGACTCAATGCAAAAGCGAGAAGATGCAACGGAGTGGTCATTTTGTTCCATCTATCAACAATGATTTCCTGTAGCTCTTTGAAGAACTTTTCTTCAGGATCTTCCTCTTTTGCATTGATGATGGATTTCATCTTCTCAATCATTGAGTCAATACCATCATATACTTCGCCCAAACAAGGTCTATCCATGTCTATGTAACGGATCATGCTCAATATGGGCTCAATGAAACTAATGAGATACTCAACACGATCCCACCAACTATCATCTAGGATCCTTTGCTTGACCCTATTTGCCCTTCCACTGCTAGATTGCCTCCATATGGCCCAATAAGGGATGATTACCATGGCATGGAGTGCTTCACGAACCTTTATAAGTCATCTCAACACAATTGTGTTGGAGGAAAAATGGGTCTCAGCAACCTATTTGAAAATCAAAATAAAAAATTAAAATATAATTTAAATTTACAAAATCAAAATTTAAAATTAAAAGAAAATTTAAAATTTAAAAAATATTGAGAATTACTTACCTTCAACAACTCTAATTTTGAGAATTGTCTAAAAATTCCTTTTGTCATATGGTGGTTGGTGACAAACATTTGGATGTCTTCGCCCTCAGCATACACCTATTTGATCCACTCAATTTTGGATCCAATTTTTTGTAGCATTAGATTGAGGGAGAGGACAGCACAAGGTGTCCAAAAAATGTGTGAATACTTCTCCTCAACCAATAACCCAGCAGCCCTACAATTTTTGGCATTGTCGGTTACAACTTGCACAACATTTTGATGGCCCACTTCTTCAATAGCTTGGCAAAGGATGTTAGCAATAAATGGACCATTTTTCACCTGTCCTTCACAATCCACTGCTCTCAAAAACATTGCCCCTTTTAGGAGACACAGCAGTAACATTGATCAATGGGCGATTTTTTGCATCTTTCCATCCATCAAAAACAATGGTCACCCTTGTTTCGATCCACGAATCCCTTATGGGCTTCAAAGAGTCTGCGACATGTTTCACCTCTTTCTCCAATAAGGTGCAACGCACCTTCTCAAAACCTGGGTTATACCCTTTGGAGCCTCATTAATAGATTCCACCATTTTTTGCCAATATGGTGAACGAACAATGTTGAATGCCAATCCATTGGCATAAAAACATCTTGCTATGTCTTGATCAGTAATCTCTCTTGCCTCATTCTGAAATGAAGCTTCCAACAGTCCCTTAGATCTTTTATTTGAAGAGGGCACGGTTTGCTCTTGAGGGATGTTCATAAATGGATGGCTTTTTGTAGATGGAAGATAAGTAGGTGGTGTAGGGGGTTTCATGGATCGAGATCCTTTCTTCAAAGGATGGCTTGTTTTAAGACTACCAACTTTTTGCTTTGCTTTTTCTTGCTCAGCAATATATTTCAACACTATGTCCTCTAGAAGGCCTTTGCCATCACCTTCTAGAGGTCCTGGACAAGGTTTGATGCCATTATCAGGGATCTTACACAAGTGCACTTTCACTCGACTGTATGAGCTTGTATATCGAACTTTGCAATGACTACAAATCCAAACATATACTACACCACCTGGACATTGTTGAACCATTTCTACATATTTCCAAAGGGGAGAGGTTGGATTTATTTTGAAACAAGATTGGCCTGAGGAGTTAGAAGCGGATGCCTTTGTAATACCTAAGGCACAATAGATTGAAATAATTTTGGGATTGAAATAATTTTGGTATTGAAATTTGAAACTAAAAAGCTTAAAAGAATGAGAACAAAACAAAAACTTAAAAACAAAACAAAATAGTTCATTTGTTAAAAAAAATCAAAAAACTTTAAAGAAACCTACCTCTTTTGAACAAATCTTGCTCTACAATTTTCTTGGCAACGAATGGACACTTGCAAGTGCTTAGGAATAGCACAACAACCAACGATCAGCCTTCAAGTCTATTCAAGCTTGTGCAAGCAAGAGAGAAAGTTCAGCAATGGAGGCAAAAAACTTTGATTTTCATTTACAAATTATTAAATGAGAGTGGTGTTTTTACCTATTTGATGTGTTTGGAGGCAAAGATTAGGGTTGGAATGAATATTTTATTATTTAGAAGTCAACTTTTAGTCAAAAAAATAATTTAAAATTGCAAAAAAAGGCACTTTTTCCACGGCCTGGCCATTCACGTGTCTAGATTCACGTCGGGTTCAGTTCGGATTCGGTTTGGGTGTATCCAAGAAGAATCCACAAAGGCTGAACGTACCCTAGGCGTATCCACAAGCGGAATTTTGAATCCTGTCCGAATTTGAATCGTTTCAAATCAGAATTTCGAATCCAAATCGTACCATATCATATCCGCAGGTTTCCAAGGACGAATCGGTAACTTAGGTTACCAATTTATCGGTCAGGCAAGGTCAAGGTCAAGGTAACACAGATAACTAATGATGTTATATACTTGTCCAAAAAGTATTAGATATCTATTTTATTTTATCAAACTATACAGTTGTTTCAATTTATAATTATTTTAAGTTTTACTAAACCAGTACAGGGACAGGAACACCATTAAAATTAGGACACATAAGTAAATGAATAAGGGTATGCTCATATTATATATAAATATAATTACAAAAAATTATGGGTGCAAGGACTGGGGCATAGTCCTCATTTGAATATTGGAGCTTCACAGTAACTATGTTTTTATATTATTCTTCAGATACTAGCATGCAATACATATATTTAATATTTCTTTTCCTTTTAGTTTGACATGGAAAGATTTGCCAACTATTTTACACTCACGAAAAAAATTCCTTCCTTAAATCCCTCCCCAGTTTACGACTAGAAGACTAGTGCCATTGTGGTTGGTTTGTGTGATTTTGATATATAACCCTTGGTGACATAAATATTGTATCAAAAGCTTATGCATTCACCATGTACAAATATTTAATTTGTTCTATTCCGCGCCCAAAAAGATGCATAATACAAATTCATATCATACTCAGAATCAGCAGACATCTTTGGGCTCCATCTCAACCTTGGACAAAGAACAAGCGTTCCACAGGGGCCCATCCCCACAAAGTCCTGGCATTTCTGAGACAGGGATGTCCCAGAGACTTTGGGACAGGAATGAAACACCTACACACCACCCTCCCACCACCACCTGTAGGAGGGAACGTACCAGGGACATTTTCCCTTTCAGGGGACAATGTGGGGAGGACTCCCAGCCATCCCCAGGACAGCTGGGGGAACCTTGGTGTCCATCAATTGTCCCAGGGATGGCTGGGAGTCTCCTCACACGGACAGGCCACTCAATCATTTTTTAAACACTTTAAATAAAAACTAAATCTTTTTGGGTGATTGTCCTTGCAATCAAGCAGATTCCTTTATCTCTCTTCCATGTCACTCGATTCTTTGCCTCTTGCAATGTATGATCACTTCCTTAACAGTCAAAACTTCTGTCACAAACAAGGACTTAAATTTCCCTTATATATATCAAGCTCGTAAATAATGACATACATACAGCACTATGTGCTCTTCAACACCTATCCAGAGAAGTAAAACAAATTTACAGCACTTTGGGCCAGGAATGAATTGCCTACCCACTGTCCTCCCACCGCCACCTGTAGGAGGGTATGTACAAATGGACATTTCGCCTTTCAGGGGATAATGTGGGGACTCCCAGCCATCCCCAGGACAGCTGCCTTGGTGTCCATCAACTGTCCCAGGGATGGCTGGGAGTTCCCTCACACCAACAGGCCTATCAATCATTTTTTAAACACTTTAAATAAAAAATAAATCTTTTTGGGTGATTTTTCTTCTGCAATCAAGCACATTCCTTTATCTCTCTTACATGTCACTCAATTCTTTGCCTCTCGCAATGTATGATCACTTCCTTAACAGTCAAAACTTCTGTCACAAAAAAGGACTTAAATTTCCCTTATATATGTCAAGCTCATAAATAATGACATACATACACCACTATGTGCTCTTCAACACCTATCCAGAGAAGTATAACAAATTTACAACAATTATATCAGCACTAATTGAACAACTATAAATGCAAATAGCAGCAATAGACAGCAATAGAATGATGATTCAATACTTCAAATGGGTGTGAATTTTGATGATATGCTTTCAAAACAATATATAAATATTTAACTTAATAAAACTTAGTTTACTTAGCACACAACTATAAGTTAAGAGCACCTGAGTACCTTCTAAGCTGCTTATACGTGATGTCAATGGGTGCTGCTAAGTCCTATATTAAATTTCATTTATTATAGCATAATTATATTTTGATTGCAATTTCCTTCTCATTTTTAGGATTATTTTTTGAAGTACTATATTGTATTTGCACTGCTATCCCCCCATCATTCCCCCGCATCCCCAATTTTTGATCCATATTCCCCCATCCCTGCATCCTCCCATTGCAAACTCCAAGGAACATAGCAACTTACTCATAAAATTTAGGTAAATTAAACGAAAAAAGATATTATATCAAAGTCACTTTATGCTGATGTTCGAAGGTCTGTTTCCATTAACTTGCTAGAGAGCCTATTCAAATAACTTGCAGGACTATGACAAAAAATAGTGGGCGTGTCTGTCTACAAAGCTGGGCTCATAAATTGAGTCCATTAGACTTTTGGTTAACCCAGACCAGTAATCAGAGATTTTTAAAATACTCAGGGTTTGAGCGTTATGATCCATACAGATGATGACATCAAGGAAACAATGGCTGCTCAATATGGTGGTACAAATAGTTGGCACATAAAGGTTAAAAGTTTGATTAGACTTGCTAGCATTTGGTTGTTTGAATTTATGCTCTGGAGATTAGCACCATTGAAGCCAGTTTTTCTTATTTTGATAAATAGCATATAACGTTTCAGGATGTACATTATGTTTTTATATAAGCATCTCTTATTTGCAATCCTAATCCTTATTTATCTTGAGGGTGCGTCAAATAATTTTTTTAATCTTGTAAGAAGTTTCTATCCAGGAATTCTTGTTCAACAATTTATGGGCTGGGGAAGCAGTCTACACAATGTTTGAATATAAGTAAAAAAAAAAAAAATCATGGACGAGATTCAAATTCAAAACACATGCAAGCAGGCAGAGAAACATAAAATCACCTAACACACTAATTTACATGTTATGGTGCCTATCAATCACTTGTCTGCATTTGATAAAGCTGTCTTAGATATTAAAAGTAAGTTGCTTAGACATTATGTCAATCCATTTCCTGCGTACCTCAAATTCACGAACCCTAAAGGTAGGGCTGAGCATAGCACATTGAAGAGCGCAACCTCGGGCAATGCACTCGCTGGCATTCAGAGTTCTACTCAATTCCTTCTTGAAAAACCCACTCAAAACCCTCATAATTGCAGGAATTCTTGAACCGGATCCCACAACCTCCACTGCATATATCTTATCCAAGCCCAACTGAGCCTCCTCCAAAGCTCTCTGGCAGGGCACTTTAATCCTCTCCAACAAATGAAATGAAAGCCTCTCAAACTCCTCCCTTTTAATAAACCCTCGCACATCCTTCTCGTCCATTAAACACTCAATATTAAGCGGCGCCTCTGCGTTTGCACTGAGAACCTTCTTCAGCTTCTCACAAGCAGCACGAAGCCTCAAGCTCGCGCGAAGATTTATAAGAACATCAATTCGGTATTCTTCATTAAATTTCTTGGCAAAATGATTGAAAAGAACCTCGTCAAAATCCCTGCCGCCTAAGGATCTGTCAAAGGCGTTGCTGAGCATCTTTAATTGGCCCTTTTTAAAGGCCGCAACGCTTACTTGCGTGTCAGAGTGCCCTACATCCACAAATACAACGTTTACTTGCTCGGTTTCAGGCAAATCTGTTTTATAAATACCATAAGCAAGAGCAATAGCCGCTGACTCATGCATTAGACGAAGAGGCTTAAGTTGAGCTATGGTAGCCGCGTCTAAATACGCCCGCCGCTGCAATTCTGTAAAATAGGCCGGTATTCCGATCACACAGTCGGAAACCGCCGTGGTTTCCAAGCTCTTCATGGCAATTTGCTTCAGGTTTGACAGAATCATACCGAGGATTTGCGTCGGGGTGAATGTATTGTTTTCTGACATGTAATTGACATGTATTAGAATACCGCCATCCAAGGGGGACTGTGAAGCCTTGAAAGGAAAGAGACGGAGGTCATTCTGTATCTCCGGATCAGAAAACTGCCTTCCAATGAGTCGTTTGATCTGTGATATGGTGGATTTGGGATTCATGGTGGCCGAGGCCACTGCCGCTGTGCCAAGAAACCGCTGTTTTTCGCCGAAACAGACCATGGCGGGGGTTTCTCGCTTCGATTCATCGTTTAAAACCACGTCAATCCCACGCTGCTTTGCCACCGCTACAACGCAGTTTTCATTGCCGATGTCCAGTCCAAGGACGCTCATTTTCAATCAAACTCAGAACAGGCTTAATGATAACTGAATTCAGACAAAAGTGAGGCAGTTTTAACTCAAAAAACGGTAACCTCACGATTTCGCTTCAGAATGGTTCAAATCCTTAGGAACTGGAATATTTTCCGGAATTTGCCGACATTTCGTGGCGAACACGGCCAGCCCTTCAGTTTGGCAAATTTGCACACGAATTTGCCCAAATTTAGGCTAGCAATGACCGGGTCGGTGCAAGGAATTTGAATTGTTTGCAGAATTTGAAGGAAAAAAGATGAGTAATTCAGAGGACGGATCGATATGTAAGGGATGAGGTATACTTACACTAAGAGAGATTCCAATTGGTCGGCAATTCAAACCTCGGAATAAGATTGTTTTTCTATTTTCAGTTGAAGTCATTTGTTGCTTTCCGTCAATTGTTGCACTGCGAATCAATTGATTCTGTCGAAAGAGACTGAAAAAATAAAGGCTGCCATTCGGTGGGCACGGAGGGTTTCTTTTTTACTTTCCTTTTATTTGAGTCGGCGTTCTTTATGCTGGCAACCAAAAAATCATGCGATAAAGATATGGATATTAAAATAATTATTACTTTCATAGAAAGGTGTTTTGGTGAAAATTCTTTCATAGAAAGGTATTTTGGTGAAAATTGTGAAAGGTATTTTGTATTATAAAGGATGAGGTTTCTTTTAGTTGGGGATGAATTTAGCATAAAGGATATTCTTTAATCTTTTGTATTAAGTTAATGGAGATTCATGATTCATGTATTTATTTTTATAAGAATAAAAATATTGATTTTTATATTGTGATATTGTTATCAAGATTCGATTGTGTAGTTTTACTAGTCAATGAGTTGAACTCGTAAACTATTCAACACTATACGGTTGAATCCTTATAGGGATATCACAATTTGACACGCTGTGAAAAATACCTCCTACTTATCAATATTTTTATATGTTAAGAATGGTAAGGTCGTTATTGAATTAAATAAATCAATTTAATAAAATTATCAATGATATAGATTGATATTTGAATTCTAATTTCATATATGAGATGAACATATTAAGATGGTTGAGATCTATGAAGGTTAGAATTATATGTGCCCTAGGGTCTATTATGTGTTTGTAGATGTGATATTTGCATTCATGAACATAAATTTGGTGCATAGATCTAAATCTAGATTATGGAAATGGACTTGTTGATTGTGGACCTTTTGTTCTTGCAAATAAAGATTCACTTAGATGTTTGGAACTACAATAAAATATTGGCAGTGTTTGGGAACACATTTGGGGAGCTTGCTAAGTGGGGATCTTCTCTTTATGGCAAGCCCCTAGATTTTATTTAATGGTTATTGATAAAAAAGAGGACGAGAGCATGCAATCAATGTATCAATGGGCACCCTAAAAGAGTGAAATTTTAGAACTTAATGCAAGGAGAGTGATGCAAATACTTAGCATGCAACTTAGAGTTTCAGAATTGGTTATCAAACAAGTGATGATGTTGAGGTAATGTGATTTCACAATAGAGGTAATAGTGAATCAAGAGTAGTGATTAATCTAGAAAAATGAGTTATTATGAATTAGTGAGGAATGGATGGTGCCTAGATGTTGAATGAGCCTAGGGTTATGTCATTTTATACTTGACTTGGACTAACAACTTAAATGTTTTAGAGTGAGAGATGTCACATTACAACTAGTTGGAGGAAGTTGGAAGGGCTTATAGATAAATTTAAATTTGAGATATCTAGTGTCAAAACTACTAAACATCGAATTGAACTAGATCAAATCAATAAGTGTGGATTTAAACATAAAAGATGAACTAGTTAATTAGGGAATGATAAATATTCAAAAATAGGTTTATTTATATTTCTAGTGGTCAAATGAGAGTTTTGAGTGAAGAAAGTGTCGATGTTGGGATAGATATGTCATACATCTTGTAATTCAAATATTCAATTTTTATTTATTTATTAATTATTTGTGAGCCCTCATGAAACAGGGCATCCCATTATGACAGTTATTTTTCCATGTGTGTTTTGATATGATGTGTGTAAAAGAATCTATTGACATGTAAGATATTTAAGAGTATCTATGACAATTTAAGAGTGTGTAAGAGATTAAAGAGTATTTATGACATGCATGAGAGTATGTAGGGGGAGAGTTACAATCGCATAACAGCAAAAACTTGTGTCACATTTTCAGCCAACTAAATATTTTCGAGCGAAACAATTTCGCCCTAAATAGTTTTGAGCAAAATATTTTTTCCTGAAATTACATGGCACATACAATTTCAGGTGAAACACATTTTCCCAAAACTATACAATAAAAAAATTCCCTTTATAATTTTCAAATGCATCTCAATTTACATGTAAAGTTTCGGTTGAAATGTTTTCGATTGGAAGCCTTTCAACTAGAAATATTTCAATCAAAACCATCAGTGGCATCCTTGTTGGCACCCACTGCATCTTTTTTCAAAATTTTCTTAAACTTTCCACTTGAACATGACATTTTCTCAGTCAGAATGATTTTTTTCAAAAAACTAAAAATACCCTTTTGTAGAGCTTATAGTCAAGAATCCAAATATATATATATATTTAATATTGATTAGTTGTAATATGTTTTTTAAATAATGCAATTAGGTTGTTATAATAAAAAGTGAGGTTGATTATAAATTAAAAGTACTAGAACATATTAAAATATTTTGAAAAATAGCGATTTGTCTGTGATGATAAGTGCTCTTAGGTCAAGCCAGAGAGTTTTTGAACTGTTGGGGAAGTTTAAATGTTATATGGTTAACACACATATAGAGAAGCCAATTTTGAAGCGGATAAACTAACAAATCTTGGTGTGGATAGGGTATGCAAGAAACAATCTTATCCCTCTTCTCTTAGGGCTTAAGGGTTGTCACGTGCGGATCCACGTGGTAAATCTTTATGGTGGGGGGGGGTTGTTGGAGTTGGTTGCATGGAGGGTATTGTCTAAGCAAATGGTTTGGTATCTTGTGCTCCAACGGTTGCCTAGATCGGCTTGGGAATTAGTTGGAATTTAGCACTACTAGTTGGTGTTAAATCACTCAAAGTCTTGTGACTAATCCTTTGTGCATGTGGCATTCATTCATATGTTCTTGTGCTATGTTTGAGCCTTAGCTACAAAGAGTCACATTGAGTTGGCATGTGGCGGAGCTAGCGTCGGGTCATATGCACGTGGTGTCAAGACACTTTCCTTAGAGCCATACTTGAGCCCTTGTCAGGATGTGTAGCCATGGATAGACAGGATAGCTAATGTTGGCATTAAATCACACAAATTTTTTCATTGACTTGACCTATGTGCATGTGGTGCCTACTCGCTTTCTCTAGCACCATTCTTGAACTTTGCTACAATGAGGAGCATTGGGATGACAAGTGGCAGTACTAGAGTTGAGTCATATACACATGGCACCTTGGCACTACTCTATGCACCATACATGAGCCTTTGTTGCGAGGTGGTGCGACAACGTGATAAGTGGGAGTGTTGACTACATCTCACATGCTTTCCTTTTAGAGGCAATTGCCTAGCACATTTTGTTGGGCCAACCATTTTTGGCAAATTCTTGTCCTTCAACCTAAAATTAATGGTGAAATAACATTGCAACTCCTTCACTCAAGTTGATTTGACATGTGGAAATGATTAATTAGGGGGTCTTATCACTCAAGCTAGCTTAAGTGTGTCAGCACATGGGCTAGCTCTAGGAGTTATATCAAAGTATTTATTATGTCAGGCTCCCATCCCTGGAAGAAGATTCAGGGATGACTTCATAGTCTAGAAGTGTTGCACAAACAAATTGCAATCCAAGCAAGCTTTTAACGTGCAAGCTTTGACATGAGTGAACCAATCTTTAAAGGATGAATTCAGAGGCCAAGAATTCAGTTTGTATGGAGTATTTTGAGGATAGCATAATGGATACCCCTGTATGGCTCTTAATGTCAAATGGATTTTTGGATAAAGTCATAGAGCTCAAGTCGAGGAGGATCCTTCTTGAGAATGATTTTTTATTGCTCGATGCAATGAAGTTGGTGTTGGGGCATGTGTTCTTAGCAATGAATGAAAGATATAGAGTGGACATGAATATATCCTCTCAATTTGTTGTAGCATTTTTGGATCTCCAATTTCCAAATAATGAGGTTTTGCAAATAACAAGGAAGTTGGTGAAGCCATAACTTTTGGGAGGCCTCAAGTAGGTAGTGGGTTTTTCTTAGTTGGGAATTGGAATTCCAAGGCCAAGAGACCTGCCCCTGCTTAATGTATTGGGTGTGGAGGTTAAGCTCTACCCTTTCTTGTTGGAGTCAAAGGTGTTGACCTACTGCTTCATCGAACACAAACACTGGAAGAGGTGAGGTTTCTAAAGAAATGGCTGCATATGGAAATAGTCCAAGATTTTGCATGGGTTTGTGACTTTACTATCTATCTATAGGAGAATGGTGATGAATAGGATTAAGTGTCTTAATTTTTGCATAGTCTTTTTATGTTTGCCTCTGACTTTGTGAGACAATTTTGTATTGATTTTGGTTGTGTGGGGTAGTTTGTGTTGTCCCTATTTTGATAATTGGATCCCTTTTGGATTGTTGGGAATGAGAGCATCGACTAATGATGAGGGCCACACCACCCGAAACCTGCACAAATCACAACAATAGATAGCAACACGGAAGATGCGAGACAAAAGAAAAACTCACTTTCAATTATTTTTAGAAAATGGAATTACAGATTCAAAACTTACATGCTACAACCTCGTGGGCTTGATTCATTACACCAAATCAACTCTAAAAAAAAAAATATATTATTCAGAGCCACAATCTGCACTAATGGAGCCACCCTACAACCCCCCACTTAATGCTTTTTATTTTACCTCAATAATCGCCCTAGAATGTTCCACTTTCCCTTTTGTTTTGGTGCCAAAAGTCTCACCATTTAATTTTTGGCCTAGGAAGAAATTTTAATGAAATTCACTTTTTAGAGGGGCAACTTTGCAAGGCCATAACTTTTGATCCAGGTGTCTAATTTGCTATTATTGCATATCGTTGGAAAGCTCTCAAAGAGATCTACAATGCCTATTCCCACCAAAGGTCAGTTTGTCAACTTTTCAAGCTATTTCGGGGCCTCTAAAGTCTTCATATCTAAAATTGAAGCTGCATTCAAGAAATTTCTCAAGACAAAAACTTTAATATCTCCCAAACCGTGCAGGGTATTGAGACGATTCTTTCACAACCGGAAATGTTTTTCAATTCTACTCCTTGGGGTAAATTTTCAGGTCCATATGAGTTCGTGTAGGCTAACTTACTAAAAATAGTAATTGACCGTTTTTTCGCTATTTTTGACTCCTGGTTGTCTTACACCCCTTAAGTGTCATCATGGAACTCAAAACAACTAAAGAAATTAAGGGAACAAAAAAAAAATTGGGTGATGCAAGATTGCCCTACACCACTAGATGCTCCTGCATCAAACACCCAGGGTAATTTGAAAAGTGACCATGTCACTTCTTAGGAGTTAGAGGAAAACCAAGACGGTTAATCTCAACCTTAGACAACCACGATGAATGTTCAACAGGCCTTCTTCTCCACTTCACCAAGTACTCTACATATTGCTTGTTTCTTGTGCTTCTACCCACACAACTATCCATAATTTATTCTATCTCCTCCTTTTATGAAGTAGGTGCTAGAATATTCCATTGTGCTTCTATTGTTTCTTCATTAATTCCCCCTTCATGATATTTTTGTTAAATCTAAAATATTAAACACAAGTGAAATATGAATTTCATCAGGCAACTCTACCTCATATGCATTTCCCGAATCATGCTTCTTCGAGATCTTGCATGGTCCAAACTTCTTCATTAACTTATTGTATGTACCAACTAGAAACCTCTCATTTCACAAATGAACCATGACTTCATCTCCTACCTGGAACTCCTTATGCCTCCTTTTTTTTATCTTCCTTGGCCTTATATTGTGAGTTCATCTTATTCATATGTTTCTTCACTTCTTCATGCAAATTCTTCAGGTGCTCAACAAAAATTTTAGCCTCAACACTACTCTTCTCCCCCTTATCCATCTTTCTCAGAAGCAATTCTTGGACTACTCCCATACACAATCTGGAATGGTGATTTACTAGTGCTCCTATTGACATAATTGTTGTAAGAAAATTCTACTTGTGGTATAATCAAATCTCATCCCTTGGGTTTATCTCCTACTAAGCATCTTAGCAGGTTACCCAAACTCTTGTTCACCACCTCCATTTGTCCATCAATCTATGGATGGTGTGTAGAACTGAACTTCAAATATATCTTCAACTTCTTCCATAACATCCTCCAGAAATAACCAACAAATTTGGTATCTCTGTCTGAAACTATGCTCTTCGGTAGACCATGTAGTCTCACCACCTCTCTAAAAAACAACTCTGTAATATGAACATCACTGGTTTTATGACATGGAATGAAATGTTCCAGCTTTGAAAATCTATCCACCACCACAAATATAGAATCATGCCCTCTTTATCTCCTTGGCAAGCCAAGAACAAAATCCATGCTAATATCCTCCCATGGCCTCTTAGGTACAAGTAATGGCTGATACAATCCAGTATTCTGACTTGCTCCTTTCTCCATCTGACATACTCTGCAACTCTATACAAACTTCTTTACATCTTGTTGTAATTGTGTCTAGTAATAATTCTCACTAACAAGAGCAATGGTCTTATCTCGACCAAAATGTCCAACCAATCCTCCACTATGCTTCTCCTTGATTAGATTCTCTCTCATAGAACTCATTGGAATGCACAATTGGCTTCCTCTAAACAACATCCCATCTTGGATTAAGAAATCCAACCACCTCATCCTATCCAATGTAACAGGTTCCAAACAAGCCTTCCAAGCTTCTATAAAGTTTGGATCTTCAAGATACAAACTCTTAAGTTCATTGAACCCAACAACCTCTATATTCATTTCTATCAACAAATTTTGCCTTCTACTCAAGGCATTTGCAACTCCGTTTGACCTTCCACTCCTGCGCTTCAAAACAAAGGTATAACTCTGCAAAAATTCAACCCATTTTAAGTGCCTTTGATTTAACTTTCCTTGACTATTGAGATACTGCAAAGCCTGGTGATTAGTATATAAAAATAAAAAAATTGGCAACAAATAGTGTCTCCATTTCTTCAAATCCTGAACTATGGCATAAAACTCATGATCATAGATAGAATATTTCTTCTTAGCATCATTTAACTTCTCAATAAAATAGGCAGCAAGCTTACCTTCTTGACTCAAAACAACTCCTATGGTAGTGCCACTAGCATCACAATCTACCTGAAAGACCTTATTGAAATCTAGAATTTCCAAAATAGATTGCTCTATAACTTTCTTCTTCAACATATCAAAACTTTTGGCTGCTCTTGTAGTCCACTTAAACTCTTTTCTATCCCCTCTCATCACTTCAATTAGAGGTGCATAAATACTATTGAAATTCTTAATAAACTTTCTATAAAAACTTGCTAGGCCATGAAATGATCTTACCTCTATAACATTCCTTGGGGTAGGCCATTCAATGATAGCTCTCACCTTCTCTGGATCCATTTTAAGACCCTCTGCTAAGACAAAAAATCCTAGATACACCAACTCTCTCTTCACAAAACTACATATCTTCAAATTAATCAACAACTTCTCCTCCCTTAGCTTCTCAAAAACTCTTCAGTTATGCATCAAGTGCTCCTCCAATGTCTTGTTGAAAATCAAAATATCATCCAAATAAACAATAACAAATTTTCCTAAAAATTCTTTCAATACCTCATTCATAAGCTGCATAAACGTGCTTGGTGCATTGGTTAGCCCAAAAGGCATGACTAACCACTCATACAATCCCTCCTTGGTTTTAAAGGTTGTCTTCCATTCATCTCCTTCTCTAATCTAGATCTGGTGATATTCGCTCTTCAAATCTATCTTCGTGAAGTACTTAGCTCCACTCAAACAATCCATAATGTCATCCATCCTTAGCAAGGGAAATCTATACTTGATGGTGATTTTTTTGATGGCTCTAGAATCTCTACACATTTGCCATTCCCAATCCTTCTTTGGTGCTAGTACTGCAAGTATTGCACATGGACTCAAACTCTCTCTGATCAATCCCTTCCAACACAACTCTTGCGCTTGTCTATTCAACTCTTCATTGTTTGCTAGAGTCATATGATGAGCTGCCTTATTCAACAAATAAGCTTCAGGAATCAAGTCCATCTAATGACTAATCTTTCTTACTAGAGGTAAAACTTTAGGTACATTATAAAAAATAATGGCTTGAAACTCATTCAACAAATCTAAAACCTCTACAGGTACCTCGATAGTATCTTCTTTATCAACTCTAGGGATCAATGCAAAACACATATGCTCATGCCTCATACCTTCTAGGAATTTTTTTCCATCAACCAAACAAATTCTTGCATTAATGCATACCTTTTCCTCTGCCTCTTTCAAGGGCTTCAATTTATGATGAACCCCATCCTTTTTCAAAGAATAGGTGTTGGCATGTCTAGCATGTACTGCTCATCGATCAAACTGCCACAATTTGACTAACAACATATGATAAACATTCATAGGAATAATATCACACAATACCTCATCACAGTAATTTCCAATCTTGAACTTTACCAAACATTGTTCATTTACCAAGGCTTTATGGTCCTTTTGCAACCAAGCAATTCGGTATGGGTCTGGATGCCTTCTCTCTAATCACAACTTACTAACCATTTCTTTTGAAGCAAGGTTATCAATACTACCTCCATCAATAATAACATTGTAAACTTTACCTTCACACTTACATTTGGTGTGAAACAAATTCTTCCTTTAAGTTGGTTCCTTCTCCTCAGTCAACAAGGCTCTTCTAGAATAAGAACATTTCCTCTCTCTGCATCCTTAGAATGTGAAGACTCAACATCTTCATCTACATGTGCAACTTGTGCACTACCCTCAAGTCTTCTATTTGTCCTTCCTTGATGTTGAGGACACTCATAGGCTCTATGTCCTTCTTTGCACTAGAAACAAGTTCCATGAAAGCCTCCTCTTCTTGATCCTCATCCAAATCTTTCTCTTCCTCTTTGATCTCCATTATTCTAATCGTGAGGACGGTAGGTATTATCTCCTTTCTAGTTTTGGCTACTACTGAAGCCTTCACCCTTCTTTTGATCTTCATTTCAACCTCCACATGACCATCCACAAGTCTTTCCTCCATGGCCTCCACCTCATTGTTTGTTCTCAAAGCTCTTGTTCAGTCATTCTTCAACCTTTAGAGAAAACTGATAAGCATCCTCAATGGTGGTCATTCTTACTAGTGACAATTCTTCATATATGCTTGGCTTCAACTAGTTAATATAATGAGCAACTTTCTCTTTATTCAGCTCAGAATGTCTTGTCCAAATCAGGACTTTGTGAAATTCCTCTATATATTCTTTCACCATCCTTATTCCTTTTTTCAAGCTCTGCATCTTACTTGAGCAACTCCAATTTGTAATCGACTAGAATAAATTATTTCTTCAATTTTGACACCATTTTGTCCCATTATGAAATTTTATCTTTCCCTTGTCTTCCTCTTTCTAACTGGACCTCTTTCCACCATATAATGGCATGACCTTTCAATTTTGTCTTTGCAAATCTCACTCAGTGAGGATCTTCAATCTCCTGAAACTCAAAAAATTCCTCCATGTCATTGATCCAATCAATCAATTCTTCAAGATTTAGACTTCCAATGAAAGTTGAAACCTCCATTTTAGGTCTCTTCCCAATGCTTTAGATCGCTCGCAACAATATTATTTCTCCATGATCCATTGGATCCTGCTCTTCCTCTTCCATTTCCTCTTTCATTTCATCTTCACTATCATCTCTTTCTCATTGCACATCTCTTCTTCGAACCTCTTGCTGCGAGGTTTCTAATTGCCTTATAAGGGCTCTGACTTCATCTCTAGGTGGATCTCTTCCTCCACCACCTCAACCTCTACCTCTACCATGTTGGGCAAGTCTTGGAGACATCTTAAACTCAACCCACACTCACAGGTCCTACTACAACTGACTCACGTTCGATGCTCTGTTACAGGCTCAGGAACTGCTTTGATACCACTTGATGAGGGCCACACGACTCAAAACCCACACAAATCACAACAATAGATACCAACACGGAAGATGTGAGACAGAAAAAAAAAAAACTCACTTTCAATTATTTTTAGAAAATGGAATTACATATTCAAAACTTACATGCTACAGCCTCATGGGCTTGATTCATTACACCAAATCAACTCTCAAAACAAAATTTATTATTCAGAGCCACAATCTACACTAATGGAGCCACCCTATAACCCCACACTTAACCCTTTTTATTTTACCCCAATAACTTCCCTAGAATGTTCTAGAACGTTCAATTATCCTTTTTTTTTTGGCACCAAAAATCCCACCGTTTGATTTTTGGCCTATGAAGAAATTTTAATGAAATTCACTTTTTAGAGGGGCAACTTCGTGAGACCATAACTTTTGATTCAGGTGTCTAATTTTATATTATTGCATATCGTTGGAAAGGTCTCAAAGAGATCTACAACACCAAAACCTATTGGAGGTTGGTTTGTTAGTTTTTCAAGTTGTTTTGAGGTCTCTAAAGTCTTCATATCTGAATTTGAAGCTATATTTGAGAAATTTCTCAAGACAAAAACTTTAATATCTCCCAAACCGTGCAAGGTATTAAGACGATTCTTTTGCAACCAGAAATGTTTTTTAGTTCTACTCCTTGGGGTAAATTTTTAGGTCAATATGAGTCTGCTTAGGCCAACTTACTAAAAATAGTAAGTGACTATTTTTCTCTATTGTTGAATCTTGACTATCTTACACCCCTTAAGTGCCATCACGGAACTCAAAACAACTAAAGAAATTAAAGAAAAAACATTTTCTTTGGGTGATGCAAGATTTCCCTACACCGTTGGATGCTCCTGCATCAGCTAAGCTCTCAATTGTACATAGAAAATGTAATCTTTCTTGAAATATTAATAAAAATATACTCTTACATAGCAAAAATATATATATATTGAAAAATATATGGTGCACTATAGGAGGGAATCCTCTCCAAAAGGGTATAATTTTTTTTTTTTTAAATGATAAAAAAAAGAAGATAAAAGTTTACATCAAGTGAAAACTACCAAATTTTGGTAATTTTGACTTTAAAACGTCATTACAAGGAAAATATACATAAAAAATTAAAAATTTCCATGCATTAGATATTGAAGTTATCTATTTGGGAACAAAAAATCTAGGAAAAATAACATTGTTTTCTCTTTTTCTTATGGTGTCAACTCAATGTTATTTTTTCTTAAAATTTTCAGCAATTCAAAATCTGCTCTTAAATTTATTATGCATGTTACAATATGTTATATAACATATTTGAATGGAGATAATGGAGCCAAAATGGAGCACCCAAGATGATGAGTTGGTTATGACAAATTATGATAGGTTATGATAGTGTAAGAGCATCTATTAAAATAGCATGTTGACTCATCATGGGATATGAGTGCTAGAACTTGGGCACTTGGTTTGGGCGCCATTCTTGGGTTATGGATTGACTTAATGTTTAGAAAACCATCAATGGTTTTTGGTTTTCTCCTCTTATGTTTGTTGGTTGTTGGAGGTGGAGGTTTCAAATAATATATTTGCAAGCACTATTATGATATCAAAAACTCTCCAACTTTGTTCTTAGTATTGTCACACCCCAGATTATGGTTTGTAGTTATTTTTAACTTTTACGTTAAATATGTGTTTAAATAGACATGAATGAGTGAATTTACTTCAATTGATGTTAAATAAAATTAAATGCAATTAAAATTCTTTCATTAAAAGATCAGAGAATTGTGATCATTATTAATTTTTATTAATGATTGTGATATCATGGTTATTAACAGACTAACCATTGTGATGGTTTTCTAAGTTGAATGCAAAAAAAAAAATCCATTTCAGATGGAGAGGGAAAGTATCACTAGAGAGAAGTGTATATACATTTTGAACAAATAGGTAATTGTCATCTTGAGTTGAACACACACTCACATAGATCTTGTGTCAAACTCGGGTAAATTGTTCCTTGTGTTTTCAAGGAGTTAATCTTGTGTAGTCTAGTCATAATGATAGGTCGAAATCATACTCGATCTTTGACCTAGTCTATCACAATGGTTGAGAGGTGATATTATTGGGTCTTAATTATCATTTTTGTTTATATTTTAATTATAAAGGATTATTTGATTATTATTTAAAAGTATTAAAATTTTATATATATATATATATATAATGTCATTATTATTAATATAGGCATGTGTGGCTGGTAAGGGTAGATCACCATATGGCATGTTAATGCTTAGTGGAATATAGTTAATAGTGTTAACCCTCACGTGGAGGCTACATGCCAAGGGAGTTGGCACTATTTTTGGCATGTTAAAAGTTTTAAATGCTTTTCATTGATGGCATAGTGAGGGGAGATCAAAATTAGAGTCATGTGGATAATAAAGGAAGGCGTAAGTATTTGGGAGGTAGGTGTATGTATTAGAAGGTAGTTTTTTACTGTTATAAATAGAGCTAAGCTTGTTGTTAGAAGGTGTGTGAATGTTTGGCACAACACAAGAGAATAGATAAAAGGTTTCTTGTTGACTATGGGTAGAGGTTTGAAGTTAGCAGAGGATCAAAAACAATTTCCAAGCATGATATCATTGTCTATTTTTCTCTATTTATTTTCCATTAACATAATGTTATGCATAGAAAAAAAAGTTTATACATAAAGATATATGCACGAGAAAATGATCTTGGCTGAGTATTCTTACCTGTGTATAAATTCTTTTAAAATATTTTTATTCATCTGCATTGAACCGCAAAGAAAATAAATTTGAATACAAGAATTAATATTATTGTGTTATTTTGCATTGTGTCGTGATAAAGGGAATGGATTTCATGTTCAGGAAGAAACAAATATATAAGATTTTATTTAATTATTTACCCTGTTGGTTGAAATGAATAGAAATATTCTTATTTATTCATAAATATTAATATCTAATTGATATATATATCCAAATATGTATCTGTATATATATAGATATATGAACGTATATAATTTATTTTGGATACATTTATAAATATGAATGAAAGGCTTGATGCCTAGTCTAGTTATTATGGTAGTGAGTAATTAGATTATTACTCAGAACTTTTATTATGCCATAGATTTCATCTATATATGCACTTATTTTTTCAAAAAGAAATAAGTAACATGTTGTACCTTCATTGGTATTATAAAATATTTTCTTGAATGAAGTTGAAAGAGAAAACATAGAAAAACAAGAAATATTTATGATGAATTTATTTTTTTGAAAGAGGATAAAACTCTTATTTATTTGTATTACAAGTTGTTAAGACCCATTAGTGATAGACATAGAATCACGAGTCAATGGTAGGAAGGTGACATTAACTGAATGTATTATAACTTGTAAAAGAGTTTAAAAGTCTTGTGCTATGAAATATAGGAGAGTATTACACTCTTGAATTAATTTGTATGGACATATGAACGTATGGCAATAGCCAAGATCTATCAAATTATGAGTACATAAAACAAATGTTCTTTGTCAAAAGTATATTTCAATGACTTTAGTCATTTATTGATGCAGGAGCATCTCAGGCATATGGCAATCGACATCAACCAAATTGGTTTCCAATTTGATTTTCATTTTTTTTGGTTTGGCAACAAAATTTTGGATCTATAGTTTAAAGAGCAGGTCAAAGTATATTTTTGTCATTTCCAATTGAAAAAAAATCTCAGTTCAATTTCCATTTTTAATTCATTATGTTGTGTAATTCCTTATTTTATGGTTTACCATTTTGGTCAATATGGACGAATTATGATATTTGTCATTAAATCCAATGTATAAAAAAAGGGAAACTAGATTTAAATGTAGATTAAGGAAGATATTCAAAGGTAGATTGTGGGAAATTACAAAGAGGCGCACAACCAAAAGTTTATCAAGAAAATTTTATTTAAATAATTCAAAATACAAAGGATATGAAGGGGTTGTGGCATATGAAAAGTTAAGAAGATAGAGTGAAAGAGTGGGCCAAGTAAGTGAAATAAGAAGGGGTTGGCGTAGAGACTAAGGAAGATAGAGAAGAGGTGCCATGAAGAGAACAAGAGTATGCACAATATATTGTTACATATGAATGCAAGTGCCAGGAAGGGAGCACAATGGAGAGAGAAGAGTCTTCAAGCAATTAAATAATGTTGACTACCAAAAGGAGGCCACCAAGGGAAGAATAAAGGGGTTGCACCATTTAAATGGCATCCTAAATTATAATGTAGAGATAGATGAGGGTGAGGGGCTATGAGTTAGCACCATTTTTGATGAAATATATAAAATTTCAGAATGAAAAACATGGAGAGGCCACGCCATAGTAGAAACTGGTTAAAATTTTCAATAAAAGACGTGTATGCAAAATGGGTGCAGAACATGGGTGATGCAATTTGAATGAGAGAGATGTTGCATAGATGGAGAGGAGTAGCTTGCCAAGTTAAAAGCAATATAATGCAAAATTTAGTGTGACAAGAAATTGTGCCATGTAAAAGGAAAAATATAACTATAATGAATTAAAAGTGGAGATTTAAAATGACATGGAAGAGGAAGAGGTGTTGATAAGAGTTGCAGGATTACACAGTTTAGTGAAGTGAAGATTAAATAAAACTTGAACAATTGTGTTGTTGTCGATCGACTTTTAAAATCAATTATCTTTGAAATTTTGTGTTGCTAGGGAAGGTTGAATTGGGTTATTTAATTGACAAATAAAAATATTAAGTTAATTTTTGTATTTTTTACATATTGTTTGTTTATGATTATCAACTTGTGGCTAATTGTGTGTGAACAATGAGAGTGCATTCTTCGTTTACACCAAATGGTATCAGAGCTAGAGGTTCTAAGTGCATAGGAAGAGAATCGAACGTGAGGCAGCCTATGCTAGGACCGATGGGTAGAGTAAAGGATAAAAGGTGGTCGAGGAGAGCTCGTGAGGATTGTTGTAGGTAAAGAATCCATGAGCAATCGAGAGCTAGAAGTCACAAAGGAATTTGTTTTTGCATATTATAGAGCGTGTGATGCGAGTTGTGGAAGATTGCAGTAGCTAAAGATGGGATGGGTCATAAGGAGACTCATGCAAATTTTTTTCTGCGAACAATATTGGGAAGAAGTGGAAAACAAAAAGTTTGAAGAGATGGGAAATATAGTCTATGAAGGAGGGAAGATCCAGGCCAGGATAGAGGTATTGGAGAAGAATATTGGAAAAGATGAGAGGAGATTGATAAAGAGAAACGAGAAGAAGAACCAGGACAATGAAAAGAAAAGTAGAAGAAATAAGTTTGTAGCCCAATGTAGAAGAAGGAAGATGTGAGAGCAGCCCCTACAAATGTACACAAAGAAGTGAGTAGCGAAGAGAAGATAGCAGCAAAGGATGAAGATGTAGTTGTGGTCATAGCGAAGGGTGAAGAAAGAAAATTTGCATCTGATAATGATGCGAGAGATGTCGCAGTGAAGGATGATGTTGCAACCGTGGAGAAGGACGAGATAAATAGTATTGTGTTTTGTGATTTTCCTTTGTTTTCTATTGAAGAATATGGAGAAGAGTGCATGGAAATCTTTAATTTCCATGGATTAGTAGATGCGGATTTTGGTAAGGATGTTGCAGGTGGTGATATGGATGCTGAGGAATTTGGTGGAGGTGGTTGGGTTTTGGTGGGTCAAAGCCTACAAAATATGAGAAGAATGAAGAGTTTTTTTAGTGGAGGAAGATGGACTATGGTGGACATGAGTCCATGAGAGGGAAGGAGAGTGTAAAGCAAAGTTGCAAGAAGAGGGTGACACTTGTTCTAGCAAGATACTAGAAAAGGAGGAAGACAAATTAATTTTAAGCAATAGATTTAGTGATGGAGTTCATTGGAGGTTGGTTGCAACTTGGAAAAGTAGTTCGGCTACTCAATTCCACCTTTGTGAGCCTATGCTCACAAATCTCCTACCCAACGTGTCTGATGTAGGAGAATCCCGAGCATATGGCAATCGACATCAACCAAATTGGTTTCTAGTTTGATTTTAATTTTTTGGTTTGGCAATAAAATTTTGGATCTACAATTCAAAGAGCTAGTTGAAGTAAATTTTTTGTCATTTCCAGATGACAAAAAAATTAGTTCAATTTCCATTTTTAATTCATTTATGTTGTGTAATTCCTTATTCTATGGTTTATTGTTTTGCTCAATATGGATGAATGATGATATTTGTCATTCAATCCAATTTATTAAAAAAATAGGGATACTATATTTAAATGTAGATTAACGAAGATATTAAGAGGGTGATTGGGGGAAAATACGGAGGGGTGCACAACCAAAATTTTATCAAGAAAATTTCATTTATAAAAAATTAAAAGACAAAGGATATGAGGGGGTCGTTGCATATGAAAAGGCAAGAAGACAAAGTGAAAGAGTGGTCCAAGTAATTGAAATAGGAAGGGGGTTGCATAAAGACTAAGGAAGATAGAGAAGAGGTGCCATGAAGACAACAAGAGTATGTGCACTATATTGTTGAATATGAATGCAAGTGCTAGGAAGGGGGCACAATGGAGAGAGAAGAGTTTTCAAACAATTAAATGTAGTATTGACTACTAAAAGGAGGTCTTCGAGGGAAGAATGGAAGGGCTACACCATTTAAAGGGCATCCTAAATTAGAATGCAAAGATAAATAAGGGTGAGGGGGCTATGAGTTAGCACCATTTTTGAAGAAATATGTAAAGTTTAGACTGAAAAACATTGCGAGGCCATGCCATAGTAGTAGCTAGTTAAAAATTTAATAAAAACAAGTGTATGCAAAAGGGGCTTAAAACAGGGGCGAGGAAATTTGAATGAGAGAGATGTTGCATAAGAGGGAGAGGAGTAGCTTGCCAAGTTAAAAGCAATATAATGTAGAATTTAGTGTGACAAGAAATTGTGCCATGTAAAAAAGGCAAAATAAAATTGTAATGAATTCAAAGTGGAGGTTTAAAATGGCATGGAAGAGGAAGAGGTGTTGATAAGAGTTGCAATATTACATAGTTCAGTTAAGTGAAGATTAAATAAACACTTTAACAATTGTATTGTTGCCAATGGGCTTTTAAAATCAATTGTCTTTTGTTGGGTGAAAATTCTATAAGCCTTCTAGTTTCGTATATTTGATTACACTGGTACTCCTAGATTATGCTTTGACAAGATAAGAGTATTGGAAATTACTGTTTAGGTTTTATTTAAAGTTGTAAGGCATCAAGAAATAAAAACTATGGAACATTGTAAACATATTCTCTAAAAGAAGAGAGAATCATGAATGTAACACACCCCCATATGATTAGTGTAGTGTACATATTGTAAAGTTTAGACTAGTTTACTTTCAGTTCCGGTAAGTAGTAAGAAGGGTGCCTCCCCTTTCTAAGAGGATGGATTTTATCTCATAATAACTATGGTTGAAATTCAAGTTTTGTAATCTATAAAGGATTACGGAATTTTCACCCAACATCTTTGAAATTTTGTGTCGCTAGGGAAGGTTGTGTAGACACTTAAAAATGTTCTAAATGATACTACACACTTGAATCCAATATACTAACATCATTTCATCCTGAAATTCATCATTTTCTCACCTACTTGATTAAATATGCCTAGTTAAATTTAACTAAATGCATCATTTTCATCTATTGATCTAATTAATCTAATTAGGTTAATTCCCATCCTTTCACACTAACATTTCATCTAGTTTAATTGAACAATGCAAATTATTTAATTTAAACCATTTCCTTTATCTCCTCTCTTTTAATTAAATAATCTAAATCATTTAATTAAATGTCACTACCCCTTTTCATTAAATAAATTAATTATTTAATGGATATTGTCACATTCCTCATCTTGCACATTAAAATTTAGTTTTAATTACTAAATTTCTAATGGAATATTCTCCTTTTTGGCTCCAAAAAGGGAATGATCATTTTCAAACAAAATTTGTAACAAACTTTCAAAGTTACAAAGTGTGTTTGTTTGAATCATTGTGAGCCCTTGATGCTTTCCTTGATCCATGTGATCTTTAATTCTCATCCATTGATGAGAATCCTTGATCCACGTTTCACCCTTGCTTCCATATTGACCATTGATTGACCAAATCAATCTGAGCCCTCGATTCTTCATTTGCTCTCTTATAAGTACATCACCATTTGGAGAGAAATGGATCTACCTTTTTAGAGTAAAGTTATGCTACTGAAATTCATACTCGCTAGCATCCATATTTAGCATTTGTTAGCATTTTAGATTAATCTTCATCCATATTAGCTTAAGCATCCATTAATGGCTTCCATTTTAGCTTAGTTTGCATCCATTTTAGCATAGTATTGCATCCATGACTTGCATATTTGAACTTTGTTTCTATTTAGCATAGCTTGCATTAATCTCCATCAAGCATTTTAGCATTTAACACTCATTTTCATCATATTAAACTAGTTTTGCATCCGTGTTTCACACATATCTCATCAGTTTCATTGATTTTCATTTATAAAATCGATTGGAACAACTCATATTATCCAAGGGATTGGAAAAGGGTTGCCATTCCACATTAGTGTGACACCACTCCCCCAATGGGAGAAGATTTGAAGTCTTAGAATAGGTTCTATTATGCTTTCGTGTTGATTTCATGTTAGTTTAATGGCTTCTTAGTTTCTTTGATAATTTCATATATCTCATCGAGATCATGGCTTAGGGGATTAAATAGGGTTTAAATTCATTTGGATCTAGCATATTTAGTTTGTACTATGACTATGGTCACAGGTTGAATTGGGTTATTTAATTGACAAATAAAATTGTCAAGTTAGTTTTGGTATTGTTTACATATTGTTTGCTTGTGATTGTCAAATTGTGGCTAATTGTGTGTGAACAACATGAGTGTATTCTCTGTTTGCATCATTTATTGAAAATAGAAAGAAATACATGTTTGGCCTTAATTCTTTAAGGAAGAAATGTTGAATAGTCAAATGAGTCAATTGTGTGTTAAACCATAGGTTGAATGTTGTTTCCAAGTTGAGTTAGAGGTGTGTGAACACATAACTGCATTTCCTATGGAAGTGTCTATTATATTAAAACTTTGGCCAAAGTACTGCAAAGTCTCTACTTGCATTTATTTGATTCATAGTGTTCCAAATTTCATAATTTAGTTAGATTGGTAATACTTAGTTAAAGGATTGTGTAAATTTGTATGGTTGGTTGGGTTATGTAGGGCACATCACTAGGACTCAAATGGCATGAACTTTTTGGTTTCATTTATCTATACTCTTTGTGAAGGGTAGGGCCACTTCTAGATGGAAGGTGTGAGGGGGACGACCAATTTGTGGTTGGAGGAAAAACACTTGGGTGATGCTCTCCCTCTTGTAGGCAACTTTGTTGAGACTTGTGAGACAAATACAGGATTCCAGATATGGAAGATTTTATAACACTTACTAGTGCAATTGTAAACATGTTGCTTTAAATGCAAGTCATATATGTAATGTGAAAGAAAAATATTATAATAATTTTCTTATCATAATGTTTCATTTCAAATTCAAATATACTTTGTAATGATTGTAGTTTCTATTTTAATATTGATAATGTAAAATAAATGAAATATGAAAGACAAAAGAAATTACTTGTGATTTTTAGCTTGTGGTTATTTACTTTCTTGCTATTTAAATAAGTAATTTTAGTTATGATGGTTGTAGTACAGTATATATGGTATCAAAGCTACCGGGTTCAACACATGGACCTAGGAGCTCATTACAAAAAAAATTCTCACATTTAATAAGATTAGATAATGTTTGAAATTGTTCTTGTGCCAAAATGGTAGAAAAAAAAGGAAAACTACTTGAAAATATATACCTAAAGACTTACCTAACCTATTGGTCAAGAAAGAACCATCTCCAAAGGTAAAAATCCATAAGGATATCAACTGCTCTGGAAGTGAATGTCTTTCTAATTCTAAAACCCTTGCCAATGCTCTTAAGCACATTCAGTTTGGAAGGAAGCAACAATTGAAGGTGGAAAAGAATTCCATAGTTCCCAATCCCTCTATTAAACCAAGTAAATCATCTACTCATCATGATATGCCATTTGGATGTGGTCATGACACACCTAGAGTAGGAAAGGAGGTAATGGAGGAGTACCTGAGAGTACACCCACCCTCCAAATTTGTCTTGGTAGATTCTAACATGGAAGAGGAGCCCAAAAAAATACCTTTGTCTAATAACGACCTGTATTCACATAAAAAATAAAGAAATCTTGTATTAAATAAGGATGTACTAATATCCACTAAATAAAATATAATAAAATTTTGCAATTTTTGTAAAAACTATATATTGAGATAGATATTGTTATAAATGATGATTTTGGTTTAATGCAGTGTTAAAAAATTTAGAAGATCTAATTAAAATATTAAAATGAATACCAGGTGTGAGAAAGTATTTCAACATGGTGTGAACTTGAGGAAACCCTGGAGGAAGTTAGGAGATTTCAAATCCTTATGAAAATCCAATGGCCAAATTGTATCAAATACTGACCATGTTAAACGAAACTAAGGAAAGGCTTGGTACTCCGGAACAAGAAGTGAGCCTGGTCAAATCAAACCTAAAGAAGACAATGAAGCATCCCAAGAAAGAGGTGATGAAAATAGGCATGATCGCAACACTCAAAGTGAATGAGGAGAAAACAATAATGGATCTAGAACTCATGATGAAAGGAAGAATCAACTTGCTCTTGAGTTGTCAAGGGATATGAAGAAGGTAACACCATCCAAGTTCGATGAGATAGTGAGTGGTGATGATGTGGAAGCTTGGATGACAAAAATGGAGAAGTACTTTCAGATCGAAAACTATTTTGAGATAACTAAGGTAGTATGGGGTGTCTATCAGTTGGCGAGTGAAGCATCCACACATGGTGGATGGATAAGAAAATGGAATTAGGGTCAAGCTCCTTAAGTTTAGCATGGGACCAGTTTGTGGTCATTTTTAGATAAAGGTGGCTACCTCAACTCTTGTTTGACCAAAAGACAACAAATTTCTATAATTTGCATCAAGGAGATATATCCATGGTAGAACACTAGAAGTTTACTCATATTTTGAAGTATGTGCCCTAACACCATAAAGATGAAAAGTTTAGAATTAGGAAATTCGTCACGGGACTTAATACCGAGATAGGTGAAGTAGATGTGCATGGCCCAACCAATATGGATCAAGTGTTCAAGAAGGCTATAAAGCAAGAACAAAAACTAAATTCAATCTTCACTTATTGCGAAAAGAATCAAAAAAAGTATAATTGATCACAATATTCTCAACCATTTAAGGAAAGAAATGACAAGTAGGAAGTGAGAAGGGAAATGGAAAATGATTCCAAAATAATCAGAATGAGTCTAGGAATGAAAAGAAAAAGAAAAATTTCAAGAGAAATGGAGATAATTCTAGTAAACCTTATGAAAAGTGAGGACCTCCTAGAGGATGTTTCTCTTGTGGAGGTGACCATTATGCAAACTAGTGCTCGAACAAGAACCAAGGATCTCAACAATGAGGCAATCCATTACCAACCCAATAAGCATCCTTCCAACAAAGGATTCATGTAGCCTTGGACAACCATTAAGTGGACTACCAGATTACTCCCATAAAGATGACATGTAATTTATTTGGAGTTCCTATTTCTATTTTAATTAATACTGGTGCAAAAAAAGTTTTATTGCACCAATGGTATTAAGTAAATTTCTTAGAAGATCTAGATTTATGGCTAAACCCTAATCAGTTGAATATGCTAACTAGACAAAATATTAGGTAGAGAAATGCATGTTTGAATCCAAATTTGATCTCCCAAGTTTCTCAACCGAAGTAAACCTATATGTAACATCTCTAGGTTCCTATGATGTTGTCCTAGGTATAAATTGGTAATGGAGGCATAGGGCCAAGGTGGATTATTTTGCAAAAGTAGTAGAGTGTCTAGATGACTTAGGAAACAAGGTCTTCCTTCAAGGCACTAAAAGAGAAGTCAAGGTTAGATGAATCTTTGCCATGCAACTTAAAAGGGCTAAGCGAAAAGGGTGTCAGCTCTTTAGGTCAAAATGGAGAACCTAGAAGAACTCAAAGAGCTTACCATTCTAGATTATTTGATTTATTGTGAATCTCATAAGCTCCACAAGATTGAAGAAGAAGATCTTGATGATCAAAGAGAACCCTTTATGGAGAACTATTGAGCTTCCTTTGAAATTTTTAGGATGTCTTTCCAAATTAACTCCTTGGATTACCCCCAAAAAAGAGATTTTGATTTCTCCATCAACATAATTATTAGTTCTAAACCAATATCGAAAGCACCATACCATATGACTATTACAGAGTTGATGGAATTGAAAGCTAAATTGCAAGAACTATTGGAAAAAGGGTTAACTAGACCCAATGTTTCACCTTGGGGAGCACTCGTAATCTTTGAAAAAAAGGAGGATGGTACATTATGTCTATGCATAAATTATCATATGCTCAACAAGGAAATGATAAAGAATAAGTATCCTTTACCATGTATTGATGATCTTTTTGATCAGATGTGTGGCACATTAGTGTTCTCAAAGATCAATTTGTGATATGGTTATCATCAATTAAGACTGAAAGATGAAGACATTCATAAAACAACTTTCAAAATAAGGTATGGACACTATGAATTTGTAGTTTTACCTTTTTAGACTTACGAATGCCCCAACAACGTTCATGAACTTGATGAATAGTATCTTCTGAGATTGCTTGGATAGTTTTTTTGTTGTTGTTTTTAGATGACATTCTCATATACTCTAAGAATGAGGAAGAACACTACCAACATCTTCATTTTGTTCTCTAATGTCTAAGGGGACACAATTGTATGGGAAAATTTCTAAATGTATTTTATTTCAAAAAGAAGTACAATATCTAGGTCATATAATCTTGGAGAAGGAATTGTAGTAGATCCATCAAAGATAAAATCCATTCTTGAATGGCCAAAGCCAAAAAATGTGTAGTTTTATGGGGTTAGTAGGTTATTATAAAAAAATTGTGTCAAAATTTTCTAAGCTCGCCCACCCTATCACTTCTCTTTAGAGAAAAGGAAGTGCTTTGAATGGTCAAAAAAATTCCAAGAGGCATTTGATTAGCTTAAAGAGAAGTTGACCATGACTCCAATATTAAAGGTTCTTGATCTAGAAGGACAGTTTGTAATGATCACTGATGCCTCAGGAGAAGGATTAGGTTGTGTGCTTATGCAATAAGGGCGAGTGATAGCCTATGAGTCAAGAAAGATAAATTCATATAAGCAGAATTATGCTCCCCATGACCTAGAATTGGAATCAATTGTTCTTGCTTTCCAAATGTAGCAACACTACTTGTTGGGAAAGCCTTTTGAGCTTAAGTCAGACCATCAAAGTCTTAAGTACATATTCTCCCAACCACGTCCCAATGCTCAGAAAAGAAGATGGTTGAAATTGATATTGAACTATGACTTTGAGATAAGTTACATAAAAGTAAAAAAAAATCGAGTGGTGGATGCCTTGAGTTGGTAGAGACATTTCCTCAATAGTCTCCATTCATTCAAACTTCAAGGACCTAGTTTTAGAAAAGTCTGTGGGAGATGAATATTATGAACATGTTAAACAAGCTCTCTCAATCAATCCTCAAGATTTGAGGTATGACGGGTTCTATTTTGAACCACAGGGAATTTTAAGGTATAGAGGAAGGATGTATGTTACAAACTCTATAGATTTAAGAAACCTTGTGTGGAAAAAGCTTCATTCTGCACCATACTCAAGACACCCGGGGGTGATAAAACTCCTAGCAGATGTGAAACCACTTTATTTTTGGAAAGGAATGAAGAGTGATGTTGCAAGATTTGTGGTGGGATATCTAGAATGCCAAAGAGTAAAGAATGAACATCAACAACTGATAGGACTTCTGTACCCTCATGAAATTCTAGTGGAAATGGAAATGTAATATGAAATTTGTGCAAGGTCTCCCTATGTCTCAAAATATACAGTGTTATCTTAGTAGTGGTGGATAAACTCGCCAAAGTAGCCCATTTTATACTTATAAATTTAACATATGGAGTACTGATAATAGCTCGCAAGTTTGTCCAAGAAGTGATTATATTGCATGAAGTTCTTGAAAAAATTATCTCAAATAGAGATGCACACATTACATCGAGGTTTTGGAAAACCTTATTTTTAGCACTTAGAACTCAACTTAATATAAGCTTAGCCTATCATCATGACATAGATGGGAAAATAGAAAGGGTGAACCAATTCATTTAATATTTTTTGTAGATGTATTGCATGGATCAACAATACGAGTGGGAAGAATATTTTTTGCTTGTAGAATTTGCATATAACAACTCCTATCATTCTGCGATTAAAATGGATCCATTTGAAGCATTATATGGAAGAAAGTTCCAAACTCACATAAGTTGGGATAAGGTAGAAGATAGGATTAGCCTTGGTCTGAAAA
>VDFB02266315.1:0-150484 GCA_007258455.2 Sequoia sempervirens
GAAATGGGCTAGTATACTACTGATGTCGTGAAGACTCTGTCTGCAAATTCTGGCATCTGAGGGATCCTTTAGGCCAACGCCCCTGGCTTGTACTTGCACTGGGCATAAACGGAGAAGCTCAAAAACGTAAAAACTCCATTTTAGGCTGATCTTCGGACGACTGCCGCCTGAACTCTGAGAGTCGGATGACTGCGCTTGATATCTCGTTGGATAAGCAGACTAGTTGTGAACGGATTGACTGCATCCGGCATCGAAACTGTAAAGATTTACCCCTTCCTTGAGATGGGCGCCCTCAGGCTAGAGGCGCGCTTTTGCCTGAAAATGACAAATTTCTCATCTCCTAAAATTTAGGGATTTTATCTTCTGATGCTGATAACTAGAGCTGTGAGTCTCGGAACGCCTCGCTGGATAGCTCGACGGATAGCCAGGCTGATTCTGAAGAGATTGACTGTATGCTTGAGCACTTTCAGCAAGATCTTAACCTCCAACAAGTTGGGCGCCCCTGAGCTATACTTGCACTTTGTGAATTTTCCTTTGAAAAATCTTCGTATTTTGACCACTGAAAACTCCGTTTCGATCATTGAAATGACCGTCTGCAATATGAAATGCCGTCGTGAGATGCTCCTTCATCGTGAAAATCTATATTTTGAGTCTCTTCTTCAGGTTCTGACCAATATAACTGACTTTGACTGACAAATATTGACAAAAACTCCATGCTTGACATTGCCCAAAACGGTATTTTACAACATTTTAGCGAGGTTTAGACTTTAAAATGCAAAATGCCTTAATGAAGCAAAAAATTTGGTTTGGGTACAACATGTTTTATAGCTTCAGGAGCTATTTTCTTAATTAAAGATAAGTCGGCCTCCATGTTCTAAATAAAGTTAAATGAAAAGATGCTCAAGGCAGGTCGACCTTCTTGATGTGCAAATTATATTTCATATTTTCTATTGCTATTGGAGGCCAACCTAGATGAAAAGTCACCTTGCTTTGTATATATACAAAGTGAAGTTCATTCATTCAATCACTTCATTCTCATCTCCAGCAGAAGTTCGCCATTCCATTTGTAGCAGATCAAACTTAAAGAGGGAAGCATATTTATTTGTACTTAGCATCAAGGAGAAGTGTCTCCATTCATTGTATATACTCAACCTTGTGTAAGGCTTGATTTTGTAAGTAAATTTTTGCTACTTTTATTCTGATATATAAGAAGAGATTAATTGTTGGGTTTTTCTCCCTCGTGAAGGAGGGTTTTCCTAGGGTAAACATTGTGTTCATTGTCTTGTGTGTTGTATTTCTACTTATTACTTTTCTAATCCTAAAACTAACACTTCTATCATTAAACTAGACATTGATAAAGCCTATGATTGTATTCATTGGCCCTTTATTCTTATTATTGTTCAATTGGCGCAGTTTTGGCCCTAAAATTTGTAAACAAATTAAAATGCTTTTCACGGATGCTAATGCTAGAGTGGTTGTTAATGGTGTTCTTTCTCCTTCATTTCCCTTTCAAAAATCCATTTGCCAAGGATGTCCTTTTGCCCCATTCTTGTATGTTCTTGTTGTTGATGTGCTCAGGTATCTTTCTCAGCATGCACTTGCAAATAAAATTATTCATGGCATCATGCTTCTTGGAAAGGCAATTACTCTTAATTTCCATTTTGTTGATGACAACTTGTTTTCCATCCAAAATTCAGTAGAAGTGATAAACACATTTGACATTTTAGATTCTTTTTGCTTTGTTTCACGATCTAAACTTACCATGTATAAAACAACGTTTATCATGTCAAGGCTCAACCTTTGATCTCCTTGGATCCTAAGTGAGTGGAGAGAAATTAAGCATGGGGTTATTACTAGATACCTTGGGATTCTGTTTGGAATTGGAGTTTCACTGAAAGATATGTGGAATTGGTTCTTGGCTAAAATTAGAAAAAACTCATGAATTGGACATACAAATTTCTTTTTATAGCTAGTAGATGTATTGTCATAAATTGTCACCCTTGACAATTTCACCTTATGTTTTGCTCTCCCTTAAATTATTAGACCTAATTGAATATTTAATTTCCTAAATTATGCATTCTATGGCTAATTTTTAACAATTATCAATGAAATGCAAGCGAGAAACAAACTGCATTTATTTAATACCTTGCCCTCAACATTTAAAATCCTAAAAAATAGGGCATGGAAACTCACGCCATAGGCATGAGTGTCCCCCTATTTTAGCTCCAATTTTAAATATGTCGGTGTCTAACAATTTATTATTTGCAATTCAATTGTCTAAAGTTGGCTATCAAGATTTAATTTTTGGGAAACTGAATAAATGGCTATAAATACCTAGTTATTGCATCATTTTAAATCTAACAAGAGCTATCTAGGAAAGCATTGGAACAATTATTATCAAGAGCATTCAAGAGCAAGTCAAGAGCACCATTTTCAAAGCTTTATTGTAGCAATTCAAGATTCTAACATCATGTCAAATTTTATGTGAGTTTATGTGTGTTCATGTTATCATTGTTTTTGTGAAGGTTAACATTTTTGTAGGTCTCCAAAATAATCAAGCATTCAAGCAAATCAAGCAAGCAAGATCCAAGACCTTGAGGTGATGTGCAATTCATCCTAGATTTGGTCAAGGGTTGGTTGACTCACTTTTCAGGTTGTAAGTCAATCACATACTTTATCAAATCTATCAAAACCCTCATTCCATCCTTGCATTTCCAATCCATCCAAATCCCCCTAAGAAACATTTAAAAAAGGTGAAAACCCCCAAGTTTCCTCATTTTTCCTTGTTTCATTTTGGTGAACTTGATCTGTTAACATTATACACCTTATGAAAATTCACCCTCGATCTAGGTTTTGCATATCATTGTTTTCCATTTCTCATTTAGGGTTTCATATTTACACCGTAAAAAGTCATAAAAATCCAAAAAAATTGCATTCACATTGCATCATAAGTTGTAATAGGTTTGTTCCAGTCATTTTAGATCAGATTTACATTGAAATTGCATTCATTAATTCATAAAATTCTGAAATTGTGCATTGCATGCATTTAGGCATCTTTCATTTAAGTCAAAGAAGTGAAAAATTGCATAGTTTTGTTCCAAAATTGCATAAAATCATCATTCTTAGAAGTTTGCATCTTGTAATTCGTGAATTATTACATCTTAGATCTGAAAATTGCATTCAAAATTGTTCACAAATTTTTAACATTATTGCACATTTGCATTATCCAATTTCATAATCATAAAATCAACTAAATCTAGAAAAATATACATTATCAAACCCGTTTGTACACATAATTGGGCACCTTAAACAATAACAAACACAATCAAACTTTGAATTTTTCAGACACCCTATCCAAGACACAAACGCCTTAGGCGCCTCTATCCTACTTTTTGTGGCCGAAATTTGACTCAGATCTCTGTTTTTGTGTTCTTTGTATTCTTAAACTTCCAATGTGTTTTTGCATTTCAAAACTGTCATTTATTTTCAACATTGTTGCATGTTTGCATTCTTAAATTCGCAATCATAAAATCAACAAAATCTGAAAAATAATTGATTAGTGTTGGGAATAGGATGCCATTTAATTGCCATCCTAAACATACTTCATGTATCTCCTAAGTCCTTGGAAAGTGTTCCCCAACACTAGGACTAGAAAGAGATTAAATTTGAATGAAATGAACATGTAAATTGACATTTGTAATTATTCCTAAATGATAGGAACATGAGAGGGCATCCAAGAAGAGCTCCTACAAAATAGGAGCACATGGGGCACCCACATGGAAGGTGGAACCCACCTTGCTTAAGTTAACTGTTTGGAAGAAAGATAACACTTGAGTAATGCATGTAAAGATCCTAGAAATTAGGAATTGATATTTACATGAGTTCAATTCAGTTCAGTTCAGTTATGGTTCAATTATCTTCAGTTACATGTAGTTAGTTTTAGTTGAATGCTAGTTGAATTTAGTTGACTTGGAATACATGACTAATGACTTGAGTTACATGACAGATAACAGGTGATACATTCAGTTAAGTGGGGATGATCAATCATGCATCATGTTTGCATGAATTGATGGAGAGATATGTTTCAGTTAAAAAGATTGACTTGGACCCACCTTGGGCACCCAAGTTGGCATCTTGGAGTTAACACCTTTTGCATGAGAAGATATTTACAAGGTTGAGTTAAGTGAGCCCATTCTTGGGCACCAGCTTTGAGGAGAAGCTTGAGAGATATCTTCGAAACCAACAATCAGTTAAGTCTTCAGTTAGGGATGCCCAAATTGATGAAGGACTTGGTTTGACATCGTTTTTCATAGGAGAACTCTACTTGCACAAGAATGGTGTAGATATTTGTGAGGAGTTTTATCCTCTTGTAATTATAAACTCTTTGGAGTTTACAATGTTCACAATTGTCTATTTATTGCAGCAAGTTGAAGAGAGTTCTAAGAGAGTACTTTTGTGAAGCATGGCATAGGATATGTGGATTCATGCTTGGACACATGACAATTTATTGTTGGTTTTGAAGAAGAAATGTTGAAGGAAAAAGAAGCATCTCAAGCAAGGATTGATAAAAAATTATTGTAGTCTTATTCTAAGGTTAAATAATACAAGCACTCTTGATTCTAGTGGTGGAGTTTTTTCCCGAAAGGGTTTCTCCACGATATATGCTATGTCACTTCTATCTTCTAGTCTTATTCTTCTACAATTTTCTGTCTACTTCTACAATTGGTAAAATGAATCTAAACATATAATCATACAAAAAAAATTGTGACAAATAACACTTAATTAGATCTACAATCTTATAGTTTTATAAAGTATTAAGGTACATAATTACCTCCATTTTTCAACATTTGGTATTAGAGCTAACGGTTGGGTAGAGTTTGGGACACCTTTCTCTTAAAAGTTTGAAGGTTTTCTAGCTGTAGTGGGAGTTTGTACTATTGTGTTATTACAAATTTGTAAAAGAAGTGTGTTTTATCTTCTTGGTTTAGAGATTATGGTTTTCTTGGCCTTTTGGGAGCTATGTTGTTAACAACAATTTTTTTGATTGAGTTAAGGCTATGGATGATCTTCATTTAGGAGATGGTTATCACGATGTCATAGATAGCTTGGTTAGATGTTTCAGTGGGAGTTTTTGACAATGATGGTTTGATGTTTATCTTGTTGCCATGTATAACTCAATATCATAGTTTAGTGGGAGCCTTGGTAGGATATGGTTATCTTCATGTGATTTGAAGAGGTTTTAACATCTTGTTTCGTGGAGGACCCTTAGAGTCTTTTGTAAAGGTGTTATTGTTCTTCTTTTGGTGAGGATGTAGTTCTTTTTGGTTTTGAGTATTATTCATTTGCTTGGAGCTTCATGATTATGCAAGATGCATTTGAAGTTGGCATGGATTGATTGGTGGGTGCTTATGGATACTAGAGAGACTTGGGTTAGGCCGGATATTTCTTATGTTAAGAGATATGTGTTGGAATGGTTACTTGTTATAAAATTTCAATAGTAAAGACTAAGAAGCCTACACCTGGAAATGGATATGAGTCCATCATAGACTTGATGAGAAGGTCGTCTATTGTATGCACAAGACAATCTTGTATCCCACTCTTGGTCGACTTGGTAGGTAAAATGATCTAAGAGGTGTTGCCCACCTAATTATTATATGCATTATTAATATGTATCTTGACTTCTCTTATGCATTGTTGAGAAGTAGATGCATGATTTTATGTATTTCCACTGTTCTCCTTGCAATATTGAACTTGAGTTAGTTCTGAGGATTTTGGTAGGAGAGGTATGGGAGATAGTTAGTGGCTTTGGGCATATTCCCTTTTGTTGTGGGAATGTTTGGCTAAGTTTGATCTATTTTCTATGAGAGGTTTACATCTAAGTTCTACCATGTTTCATTATAAGTTGAATGGTTAGATGTTGATATCCTTTAAGTTTGGGAGTGTTGAAGGAGATCTTACTTTACATAGTTTGGCACATGTTAGTGTGGTATAAGAACATGGTTTGACTTGCAGGTTCTCTCTTTGTGGGAATAGTCTTTTTCTTGAAGGTTCTATTGTTATGAGATGTATTTTGCATATCATTGTATGCTTCTTTGACACTATGATAGAGGAGTTAGCCACATCCTCTATGTGAAGTGTTATAGGAGGACTTGTTAATGTTGTGATTTTGTTTTTAGATTTAACATTACCTATGCAGTGGGAGTTCCAAAAGGTATATGTGTTTTGTATGAGAGGGGCACCTCTCTTGGACTGGTTACACTTTACTACAGTGAGTTACTTCAGAGGTTTTTTATCACATGTCTATGTGTGTTGTTACCTTGGAGTCTTATTTTGTAGGATGGTGGATATACAGGGACTTGTTTGCAAATTTGGGTTGCTATGTTGATAGCATGAAGTTCTACCTATGACATTTTTAGATGAGCTAGCAACTTGCTATGGTTGCTATTCCAATTTGGTATGAGTTTGGCAATCACTCAGAGTCTTTTGTTATCATTTGAATTTGATGCTTGTGTTCATGAATAGATTGGTGCAGGTTTTAGTGACAGAAGAAATGGTTACAGAGACTTGGGAAAGGTATTGGTTCTTGGTGTAGGAAGGCCATTGGCCTTGAGTCTTGTACTTGATTTATAATAATGATTCCTTGTTTAGAATAATTGCAATGTATAATCTCAAGTAGAAGAATGTTGGGAATAGGATGCCATTTAATTGCAATCCTAAACATATTTCATGTATTTCCTAAGTCATTTGAAAGTGTTCCCCAACACTAGGATTAGAAAGAGATTAAATTCGAATGAAATGAACATGTAAATTGACATTTGTAATTATTCCTAAATGGTAGGAACATGTGAGGGAATCCAAGAAAAGATCCTACAAAATAGGAGCATATGGGGTGCCCACATGAAAGGTGGAACCCACCTTGCTTAACTTAACTATTTGGAGGAAAAATAACACTTTAGTAATGCATGTAAAGATCCTAGAAGTTAGGAATTGATATTTACCTGAGTGAAGTTTAGTTCAGTTCAGTATCAGCTCAATTCAGTTCAGTTCAGTTTAGTTTAGTTTAGTTTAGTTCAGTTATGGTTCATTTATCTTCAATTACATGTAGTTAGTTTCAGCTGACTTGGAATGCATGACTAATGACTTGAGTTGCATGACAAATAACAGGTGATACATTCAGTTAAGTGAGGATGATCAATCATGCATCATGTTTGCATGAATTGATGGAGAGATATGTTTTAGTTAACAGAGATTGACTTGGACCCACCTTCAGTTCCCAAGTTGGCATCTTGGAATTGACACCTTTTGCATGAGAAGATATATACAAGGCTGAGTTAAGTGGGCCCATTCTTGGGCACCAAATTTGAGGAGAAGCTTGAGAAATATCTTCGAAACCAACAATCAGTTAAGTCTTCAGTTTGGGATGCCCAAATTGATGGACTTGGTTTGACATTGTTTTTCATGGGAGAACTCTACTTGCACAAGAATGGCATAGATATTTGTGAGGAGCTTTATCCTCTTGTAATTGTCAACTCTTTGGAGTTTACAATGTTCACAATTGTCTATTTATTGCAGCAAATTGAAGAGAGTTCTAAGAGAGTACTTTTGTGAAGCATGACACAGGATGTGTTGATTCATGCTTGGACACATGAGAGTTTATTGAAGGTTGTGAAGAAGAAATGTTGAAGGAAAAAGAAGCATCTCAAGTAAGGATTGATAAAGAATTATTGTAATCTTATTCTAAGGTTAAATAATACAAGCACTATTGATTCTGGTGGTGGATTTTTTTTCCGAAAGGGTTTCTCCACGATATATGTTGTGTCACTTCTATCTTCTAGTCTTATTTTTCTACAATCTTCTGTCTACTTCTACAATTGGTAAAATGAATCTAAACAGATAATCATATGCAAAGAATTGTGACAAAGAGCACTTAATTAGATCTACAATCTCATAGTTTTACAAAGTATTAAGCTACATAATTACCTCCATTTTTCAACAATTATCAGACCTACTTGCATACAAATTTGTGAACCTTAAACAACACCCTAAATAGTCAAACTTTGAATTTCTAGAAACCCTATCCAGGACACAAACACCCTAAGTGCCTCTATCCTACTATTTTTTACTGAAGTTTGTCTTAGATCTCTATTTTTGTGTCTTTTGTCTACTTTTGTTGTTTAAATTTTGTTTCTAACTATTCTATTGTGTTTGTTTGTAATTTTAGTGTTCATAGTGGGTACACTTAAATGTTTTGAAATTTTTATGAGTTTCACGACCTAATGTCCTATTGTCAATACTTTAGTGAGATATAGTTTTAGGCTTATGGCATCCCATGCTGTTGGTACATCCGTTGTGGATTTTGAGTCTTCGAACTCTTACGTCAAAATTGTTGTCAATACTCTACCCATTTTGAACTCTATTTTTGATGCTACCATACCAATGACCACCTTACAATCACTTAATTTGTACAGATGTTGAGACTATGGTTTCCCATGTTCCTGAAAACAAACTACAACAATTGGAAAAATATTAGAAAGACTTCAAGACTATGTGAGTACTAAATATTTAGTTGGCATAATGGTCCCTATAATAGATAAGATGAGGAAATTAATCAATGATGATCAAGGATTAGAGGTTTTACGTGGCCTAGCCCACATAGTTGATGTTGATGTACCTACAATGGCTAGCTACACTCAGACTTTGAGAAACATTCAAAGTCAAGGAGGAAATCAAGTCTCTCTCCCTACAACCATAACCTTTATCCCTACTTACACAAATGCATCTGTTGCTTCAACAATACATCAAAGCATTGGTATAACTCTAACAACAGGCCTTTCCACTGGATATTCTTATGGTTTAAGATCTTCACATGTGACACCCTAAGTTTCATCCCCTCTCATAAATTTACAACATAGTAGTCCACCAAACACATACACAATCCCACCATACTCACCACATTCCCAAAACATGTCAACCAATAATTTGGTCATCAACCAACTTTTCGAAAAAATCACCTCGCTTCAACAACAAATTTGAACCTTGAACCAAAACAAAAATGGACAACCATCATAATATGTCAAAAGGATCCCATTATCACTTGAAATCTTGAAAACACCAATGCCACAAAACATAGAGATACCCCGATTTAACAAGTATAATGGTAAAGGAGACCCTAGCAATCATATATCGACATATACCGCCTTGTGTAGTGGCTTCATCTTTGAGGATAAACTCCTGGCGAAACTGTTTCCTAGGTCATGGAAGGACATGGCTTTGGAATATTTTTGTTCATTGCCGAATAATTCAATCCACTCATTTAATGAGCTTGTTGATGCATTCCTCCATTTCCAAGTAAACATTGGTCCTAAGATTACCCTAACTGATTTAATGTAATGCAAACAAAAGAAAAATGAAAAGGTCACAAACTTCATAGGCCAGTATCAGTTGTATTCACAAATCAATCTTACTCTCTCTGATGCGAATGTACAAAGAGTATTCATTAAAAACTTGCAACCTGACATAAGAGATATTTTTATTGATGAAATATCCCTCCTTTATACATCTATGTATGATCGTTCGCGATTATCATACTTCGATTAGTCAATATGAAGAGCTATCTTTATCGATTCATATTGAGAAATTTGAATCCATGCCTCACAAAAATTTCAACGATTTAAGAAACAAAACAAGAACTTTATCAAGTTACATACACCTCAAACAACCAACCACATTTAACCTCAAGTTGTTGCCATAAGTACAACTCCATACAAATTTAGATCGAGAGAGATAATTTACATAGTTACCTGACACCCTCTATTCGATCATGTTGCAACTTTTGAGTAAGAACTTAATCCGACTGCCTCTCGTTAGACCTATAGATACAACCAAACCTCTACCTCCAAATTACAATCCAAATGCCTTTTGTTAATATCATTGGACAATTGGACATGATACAAAACAATGCATGCGTCTTAAACATCAAGTTTAATGCCTCATTGATTCTAATCACATTCAATTGGGCGGTGTTAATGATCAAGGGAACAAATCTGTTGCCTCACCTAACCAAAACTTGTAGATATTTACCGATCCAATGCCAAACCATTCATCCAACTTTGTGCAAGCTTGTGATGTTAAAAATGATGAGATGAATATTGATAAGATTGATGACATGAGTGATGACAATAATGATAATAAGAGTGATGATGAGGATGGCATATAAGATATGGTCACTCTCATAGAAGTTCAACCTCATAAGGGCCAAACTACATTGATACCCGACATTGCTTTCACCCATATTGATGCATCCATACATGCACCCGATGGTCCTCTTTATATTGCCAGATGTATCAATGACAAACCTGTACAAGGAATACTCATTGATCCCGTGTGTGTAGAGTGTGATTACTAAGGGATTCTTGTTTGTGCATGAGCTCTATCAATATTCTTATGAACAATTGAAAGCATGGATAAAAACTCATCATGGTTTAGCTCGCCCTACGATAGATTTGATCACTTTTCCTCTTAAATTTGGACCGAAGCAATTAGATGTATCATTCTCCATTATCTAGATGTTAGACCAATTATGTGTGAAGCTAAGCTACCCATGGCTATGCTCCATGAATGTCGCCCCGTTAGTTATTCACAAGTGCATAAAGTTCCCTTTTGAAAATGAGATATTTACAGTGCATCGTAGTGGGTTTAATCCTTTGTCCTCTCATGGGAAATTTTCATTAGATTTCTCTTGGCCTCAACCTATGAAACCTATGAAACCTCATGAATATTTCTTTTTCAATTCATACCAAAATTTTAAGGTAAAGTGCATAATAGAGTTGTCTCTTACAGATATTCCTGAAAAATGATAAGACCTTGGTTGTTCCTCCCTTGTCGATTATGGATGAGCCTATGCTTGAGACAAAGATCCTTCCAAGTAACCAAGGTAAGTATGTCATAGTTCCTCCACCCATACCATATAAAAGATCAAGAGACAAGCAAATGATTCCTTTTGTGCCTCCAAAGGTAAAACAAGTGTATAGAGATAAAAAGACAGTGATTTCCCAACCCTCGATGATCCCTTTAGTTCCTCCCTTAAGGGAAGAAAAGAAACCAATGGTTTAGAAACCTGCTCCTACCCCATCACAAATTGAAAACCATGCAAGAAGAAACCAAAATGCTAAAGAGCATAGGCATAAATGTCGTGCTATAGCTCATCAATTGTAACAAAATAATAAAATAGTGTATAATAATCCAACACCTATGCAAAAAAACTCAAGAAGAATTACAAGTTGCACCAAAACAAGAGGTGAAACAAGAAAATACAAATTCAATTGCCATAAAACCTCCCATTGTGATTAACTTGGATGATATAGATGAAATTGCTAAAATTGATGAACAAGTTCATAATGAGTGTAATGTGTTGTTTTCAAGGAAGATGAATTTAGATAGGGATGTAGACACCTAAATCTAATCACTTATGTTTGGTCAAATTTACCCCTTTTCGTCTAAATATCCCCTTATCCACATTAATTAAATATTATTTCTATTATTTAATTAATATCCCTAAAGTCCTCTAAATCCCTAAGGTATTTAATTAAATAATTAAATACTTTACCCTTTACCCTTTTTGTCAAAGAATTAAATTAATTAATTCCTCCCATGTCCCATCCCCCATAATCTACCCCTAATCCTAATCCACTTGCTAATCCCATCATTAGGGATGTGCACATTTCTAATCCATGATTAGGAGGTGTCACACCCTCCAACTTTTGGAAGTGTGCACCTAATCCCCATTAGCCACCTACCTTTCCTCTAATCCTTACTTAACTATCCTAATCTAACCCTTGGTCAACTCTCCCCATCCCCCAAGGAATTTTCAATTTCTTTTTTTTTCTTCCCAAGGTCCTGAAGAATTTTTAATTCCTCTCTCATCCCCCAAGGAATTTTAAATTTCTTTTCCCATCCCCATGAGGATCGAAAGGGAAATTTTAATTCCCTTTTGTCACATCCTTACCAAGGGTACTTGCAAGTATCCTCCACCTCATCCTCTCCTCTCCCCATGTGATGACAACCATGTGGATTGAGATATCTCAAGGCATCTCAACCCTTGATCTCAACTTCCAATCCTAGCCCTCCATCCAAAAAATCTTCAAATCTATTTATCCCAATACTTAGCCATTTTTTGTCTCTCTCACCCATTTTCACTAGAGCATCATTATGTTGCCAAAATTTTGAGTGAGCACACAACCCATCACACATCATGGGCATATCTACACAAGAGGTTTTATATGTTGGTTTGAGCTCTTTATCGCCCAATCTTGAGTGTATTGCTTGTTTTTAGTCTTTTACTTGATTTTCTTACATTTTGGTAGAGTAAAAACACTCCACATGTTTCTGGCATGCCCAGTGGGACCCATATCATGGGTCCTTGACATTTTTTTATTGTTTCCATTTTGCAGGGTTTTAGATTTTCTTCACTACAAGGGCGAATTTTCTTGACGTGCGAATCCACTTGGTTATAGGAGAAAACCTGCTCCCTAAATGGGTGATTGCATACTCGCCCCTCAATTGAATAGGCGATCTTGCATCTGACCAAACAACCCTGAACTGACAAAGGAGATTGCGCATTCGCCCTTCCACTTAAGAGGTGGTTGTGTACTCACCCTTCCAATTAATGGGCTATTCCACTCACTCTAGAGGTGATCCTAACTTCAACCCCTTGTAGAGGAAAATTTGCTATACGGACAGATGAACTTGCTAACCCAATAGGCGAATTTGCTACCGCCCCTTTCCAGAAAGGTGAACCTGCAATTAGATGAACCTGCAACCAGAACGGGCGATTGCACAACCTACATAGGTGATTCTACCTCTTCCTATAGAGGCAAACCTACATTCCCAAGGGGAAAACCTGCAACCTACAGGGGCCATTTGCATAGTCAACAGAAGCGAATTTACTCTGTTCTTAGGCGATTCTACTCTTACCATCAACAAACACAAAAGGTATAAAAAACATCATTTTTTTATACAAATTTTGTAGTGCTTTATACTTTCCCTTTCCAAAAAAATTTGCTCTAGGGGCCTCGCCCCTTGGCCCCCCTTACGCGGGGGATCGAACCGTCCCCTCACATCCCCCTTTTCATTAGGTTAGGTGTTCCCCTCCTGGGCTAACCATCATCTGATTTCATCATTTTATTGGCATCAAATCATCTTTTTGTGCAGCTTGCCATCATTTGTCCAACACTGGAGTATTAAAACTACTAGCATATCTTCTGCAGGATGAGTAGTCAAAGACATTAGTGTAGTTATCTCCCAAACTAATCTAGGCACATGGTTTTCTTAAGGGGTCAATTAATTTGTTTGTTGTGTTTGGGATTAGTTCATTTGTGTATGCTCTCCCCTTGTGCTATGTGTGAGCTTGGGGATCAAAAATCGTGAATTAATCCAATTCCATTGTGTTACCTAGGGGTGTTAGTTGCGTGTATGCTCTCCCCTTGTGCTATGTACGAGCTTGGGGATTAGAAATGCCTAACATACCCTTCCCTTTAGGATACTTTCCTAATATTTCATCATTTGGGGGATGATTTCAGCCACACGAATCGATGGGGTATATAAAGGGGGGAAACTAAAGTTGTACCCCAATCCAGTCATGTTGTATCTATTACAGCACCAATACTAAGGTGATTCCTAGTAAGGTATGAAGGGTTGGTTCGAGATTTCAGTACCTCGCTATGGCTCCCTATCCATGCTTGTGATGGGCTGGTGTTAGCGGATGTGCCTCACGCACCCTCGTAGTGTATCAAGGACTCCCTAGATCGCCTTGTTTCAACCTAGTTTAAGACCCATGTCTAGCCATGCCTTGGTGTAGTGCAGGGATTGTAGATGACACCCCAAAGCTACTCACCACGTACTCCTTTAGGTTGAGATAGAAATCCTCATGGTGAACTACGATAGTTCTCATGGAGAGAGAGAATGTGAGCCCATGGCGTCTGTTAATGACCTATGCCACTGGATCTCTACCTATTCGCCTTCACGAGAAAGGGTCTTCCCAGCCGATTATCACAAAGTATTAACCCCTCCGAGTGGTGGGCATACATCAAGTTTGTAAACCTTTATTACTAATTCTATAGTTGTTCATGTGCTTGGCGTGTCTTCTTATGCAATACTAGTGAGTGTCCTAAGTCCGGTGTTTGCCTTTAACCATTGCTTTTTGTTTGCTATCATCTGCCTTTTTCCATAGTCCCTTCGTTCCATAGGGGAAAATCCACTTCCCAAAGAGGTGAATCGACACTGTAGATAGGTGAACTTTCCCTCCAAGGGGCGATTCCACGTCATTTTCCAGTTCTCGTCTAGTCAGTTATCCCCGATAGGCGATTCTGCCTCCTATAGAGGTAAATACACTTATCTTGTTTATCTATCCCTTAGGTGATTACACTCTCTAGAGGGGGAATTTTTTGCGAGTCATCCATATCACTCGTCAAGCGAATCCACCTTTCTTAGAGACGATTTCACTTTCATGTCCTTGTTCCTTGTCCGTATTGTCACTTTGGTTGGATGAATCTTCCTTTCACAAAGGCGATTTTGTGTCTCAGTCCACACCTCCTCGTCCTTACATCACCCCTGGATAGGCAATTCCACTTCACACAGGGGTGATCCTGTCGTCATACCATTCATACATATCCATAGATAGGCGAATATGTTACCCTAATAGGTGTTTCTGCTACCTACAGAGGCGATTTCACTCTATTCTTGGGAAAACCTTCTTCTGATACAAAATATTGAGAGTCAATCCTTCTTGTCACAATTAGCATATATCTTCCTCAGTCCAAAAATGTAATCTAGGCATTTTTCCTTTCCATATCCATCTCCAAACGATCACTTTCATCCATCCAACAATCATCCTCATCATTTTAGCTACATCCTTGACTTTAGGAGTCTCTCCCATCACATCTTCCCAATAAAATCCTAATCTGACCTTCAATCCAATCCTAATATGAGATTAAATCAAATCCAAAATTGAGCTTTAATCAAATCCTAATCTGAGCTTCAAATCCCATCCTAATATGAGCTTAAATCAAATCCTAATCTAAGCTTCAATCCAATCCTAATATGAGCTTAAATAGAATCCCAATCTGAGCTTAATTCAAATCCCAATTTGAGCTTTAACATCCAAGATCTTTTGATATTGAAACAAATCTGAAGATCCCTTATTCCATGTTCTTCTAATCCATTCTATTTATGTTTTCATCATCTCTCCTTTTCTTCTAATCATCTATTCCCATCTTTTCAATCCACATCCATCCAATCCAACATCATGAATCCTTATACTCCATCAATGCAACCAAAAATAGTAGTCAAAGGAGATCCCAATTACATTGATGATGATAATGAAAGTCTTGTTGATCAAGATGAGTATGATGTAGATAATGGATATCCTCCTATGACACTCCATCTTCCACTCCATCATATCCTAATCCTCCCTCCAATCCATCATATCTTTATCCTCCATCTAATCCTAATCCACCAATCCATAATCCTAATCCTCCACCCATTCATAATGCTTCATCTATTCCCACCACTTCATATAAGCCTACAATACACAAGTATCTCATTCTAGATGTCATCCAAGGACTCATGACAAAGATGAAATCCCCAAATCCACATCTTGATGTCATGGAGCTAGGCCACCCCACTCCACCATGTACGATTAGTAGTGATGAGGCCCATCTCCATCCCACACCTATCATTACTATTACTACTCCTAACACCATCCAAATTTTTGAAACCATCAAACCCACTGAGTCCATTGAATCCCCATCTTCTACTCCTAGAATTGTCGAACCCATCAAAGACACCCAAATCCAATCCACTTCTCCTACTTCTAGTATCACCAAAATACACTCCCATGAACTTCATGAATCCTCCATCCTTCCATCTGCCCCATCTGAGGAGCCAATCCAACACTCCTCTATCATCATGCCACCTATACAAGTTGAAACATGTCAAGAGCTTGTTCCAAAGCATACTAATGCATCCCCTTATCCAAATGAAGATCTTACCATCCCATCTAGTCCACCTCAAGATCATAGTCCCTCATCCACCTCATCCCATGATCCCCTTGTCACTCAAGATCCAATCACTCCATCTCATGATCCCTTATCGCCTGCTACCCCAAATCAAGATCCTACCATGACACCTAATCCCCCTCATGATTCCTTATCACCTCCTCCTCCAAATCAAGATCCCACCATACCATCATCTCCATCTCATGATCCTTTATCACCACCTCCATATCTCCTTGGTACTCTTACATTCATCCATGGTGGTTTTCTTGTAGAATAAGAACAAAGCATATACACCACCCATCCTCCTCCACCTAATAATGGACTTGCATCATGCTTCCAAAATAACAATCAACCCACCATAAATTGAATTCTCAATATCATGGACTATCAAGGAAAATGCTTAGGCCTTCATGAGTAAGGTATTTTAGAGCCCATCCATGTCAAAGAAAATCCACATATACAAGGTCTTGGATATATATCTCAAGACTCACAATCCAATATTTTTGGTAGAACCTTTGTACATCCTCAGCGAGCCTCTTCCAAAACAATAATAGGCTCTTCCCATCACTCCACTAAACCATTTGTAACCATCCCCCCTCCTCCATCATATCACCTCAAAATAACCATCCGTATTCCTCCATCGTCATCCAAATCAATTTTGGGTTCTTATGTCCCTCCATCCACCATCACCTATCCTTCATCTACTATGTTTGTTTTGGGTCCCTATGTCCCTTCATCCACCATCACACATCCTCCATATACTTAGTCCATTGTAGGACCATATATCCCTCAATCACCTATCCATATCACCCATCATAAACATCCCACTCTCATGTTCCCTAATCAGGATCAACAAAGGCACATACCTACACATCCTCCATCCACACATCATCTCCAAAATCATAACTCTATCATTCCATTCATGTTTCCTCCATCTCATCCATCTCCTCATACCAAACCCATTGCTATTAGAAGCACTTTGGATGCCAAGGTACAAATGAATAAGTCCAAATATCCACATGAATGTAAATATCCCCATGTCCCCTTAAAAGGACATTTTGAAGAAAAGAAAAATCGAGTCCAAAATCTCAATCAAACCCACAGGCCACAAAGGCCCACCAAAGAAAAAATCAAAACCATGAGGATCCCAAAGAAAAAAGATGCAATGAATTCAAATGAAAAATCCATAATGACATCCAAAGTTGCTAATCCAACAATAAATCATTTGAATCCTCCATCCCTGAAATCTATTTTGGGTCCTTATGTCCCAAAATTTATTATCCCAACTCCTCCATTTACCCCACATTCTCCATCCATTAATCCTCCTATCATTTCACATCCCCCACCATATGTGACAATTTTGGTCTTGAAAACATTCCCCCATCACACATCCACCCCATCATTTCATCCATGCACTTTCCAACACCCTATCCACTATCCCACATATCACCCTCATCAAATCTCTTTAATCCATTCTCTTGCATAATCCATTTATCCTCACAAGGTTGTACCAACTTCTAGTGACCCCTTCAAACATAGGCTCTTATTCCCTCATGTGAAACTCGATGCTTGAGCCCTTTAGCTATCCCCTTATCACATATCTTCCAAATCCACTTATTCACATCCCTATTATCATCCATCTCCATCCACATTCTATCCAAAAAATTCAAAAAAAATTCAAAAAAGGAAAAAAAAAAGTAAAGAGAAAAAAATTCGTCCAATGGTGAAAACTTGGCAAACAAGCGCTTTGGATAAGTACCATGATGAAAACCTGGAAAACAAGTGTCATGTGTAACTCCCCCATCCATTTTACTTCCATACTTGGGGGAAACTTCATCCCCTTCCTCCATATCCTCCATCTAACCTATGCACTTATCCTACCTATCATATCCCATTTATCCCAATCCCTCCATCATCCTTGTGATCTTGATAAGGAAAAGGGAAAATCTTTATACATGCTTTGGACCCCTCTTGGCATACATCCTCTCTAGATCCATACTATCTTATTCCTTATCAACCTGTCATTCTACCATCCATCTCCCTTCCTTATCCATACATCCTATCCATATCCATCTCACTCCCTTATTCACCCATCCTCCTATTTTCCATTCCTCTTTCCTCATCACACATGACATATCTAGAGTGGGGTATCTCCTTCTTTGTGACATAGTCCTTGGAGACAACATTCATCCATTCTATCATCCCTACCATATCATTATTGTCACCTTCCCATCCATCCATCGTCTAATCCTTTTCCATATTCTCATCCTTATCTTCCCATTCATTCATCCATTCTATCATCCCTTCCATATCACTATTACTATCTCACCATCCTCCTTCCATCAATCCTTCCAAAACCTTCATCCTTTCATACCATGATTCTTCAATATCCCCATCCTTGTCTTGCTATCATGCCATATGCTCATCCTTCTATCTTCCTCATCCTTATCTCTCCATCGACCTCCATCCAAACAATCCATTCCATCTCCCCATCCTTGTCTTCCTATCTATCCATCATATCATCCCTTCTCTCTATCCTCATTCCATCTCATAATCCCTTGTCGTTGGTATCTAGGTATAGGGTACCCCCATGCAACCCAATGCAATATGTCTCACTGTCATCACTCAAATCTCTTTCACACATCTTCCCAATCTCTATCACATTTCATCACTTATTTATCCATTCTATCATCCTCCCAATTCATCTTTTGATGATTTAGATAACTATCCCATTCCTGAGCTTCGTGTTATCACCATCTCCCTATCCACATATTCAGTCTTGTGTCATCATAGAGGTTCCATCATTGCATCTACTTATCATTAGGTTTTGCATTGCCTCTTCCATTATTTGTCATTGGTATTTTATTGAACTATATTTCCTCTGCGCTTTCACGTAGGAAAGGCCATATTTAATGAACCCCTGAGGCTTTGGTTAGTCCCTTCGAGTCAATCATTGTTATCCTTGAATCTTTCATTCATCATCCATCTTTGATCTTTTTATCGAACTACATTGCCTCTAGACTTTCACGGAGGCAAAGTCATCCTTGATAAGCCCTCGAGGCACTAGGTTGTCCTTTAGGGTTTGTCCTTGTCTTTGTCATGTCATTAAGAGTTTCCCTATCTTTCTATAAATAACAAACAAAATCCATTAGCCCCTAGCAATCCTCAATCAGTTTCAGTTATCCTGAGTCATCTCCACCCATCTCTGGTCTTGGTAGGATATATCTTTCCTCATATCAGACTATGTCAATCCCATTCGCCTATTGGTCCTATGGAAAAGGATATTTGAAATTTATTGTGATCTTTTGGTGCTTTTGTATTTTGTTTATCATTTGTGCTTCCTATTATGCTTACTCGAGGTCACCATGCTCCATCATATCATGATGCACTTTGACTAGTAGACATAGAGGCATATCTTGATTTTCTGCATGATCTTGTCTTCTTGGTTGTCCCACATAGTACCCACCAAGATCCTTGTGGTCTTGTGTTATGATGGGGCATCCATTGTGTTTGTGGTTTTCCAACATTGGCCCTACCAAAGCCACCCATGAGTTTGGGATGTTGGAATAAGTTTTTGTTTGTTGTGTTAGTCCCATGCATGTGATACAAAGTCACTGTGGTTCCTTATACCCTGGTACATAGCATCTCATGCTATACCAAATTACGTACTCACTATATGGTAGTTTTGATATGACACTCCCAATCCATCTTCTCATCCGCTCACCCTACATCTTTCTAATCCATTCATCCTTCATCACTCTCCCTCATCTATCTATCCTATCTGCTTTCATCACTCCACTTTCTCCATCCTCATCATATCATCATCTCTTCAATCTTCTTATATTAATATAGATTTGTTATTCTAAGCATCTTTTCATCCATCATAATCATTTTATCATCTCTTCAATCTTCTTAGGATAATATAGATTTATTATTCTAAGCATCTTTTCCTCCATCATCTTCATTCATTTCAACAACCTCACATCTCAATTCAATCCTAATCCATTCAATCTAGCACAAATCATCTACTCACATCTTTGGTCTTGTTCCTAGCCTTTCTACAAGCCTTAATCCAATCATTATCATCATCGGGATGTATCCTTCCCTATCCTTTTGTGTTGTTTTGGGATATATTGTTCCCTCATCAACAACACCTTCATCATCATCATCGGGATGTATCCTTCCATATCCTTGTGTTCTTTTGGGATATATCATTCCCTCATCAACAACACTCTCATCATCATCATCAAGAAGTATCCTTTCTGATCCTTGTGTTGTTTTGGGATAATATCATTCCTCATTAACAACACTTCATCCATCATCAGTCAATCTTGGCTAGTAGCTTTACTGGGGAAACATCATGTTTGTTCTTCAATGTATTTGTGCTTTCTTTCGTATCATCTTCTCCTTCCATTATCTCTTCCTCCTCCAATCCCATATTCTATTCATCATTTTGCATCATCTTCCCCATCTACCCTTGCATCATCTCATCCATTTCAAGAGCACACATGTTTTCTCTTGAACTCACATGTCCACTCGAGGGGGAATCCTCTATCCTAATATTCATCTTTACTCTCATCATCTTTCTTCCTACTCACTCCTTTGAATGACTGGGAAATCTTTCACAATCTAACCATCTTCTTCTAGGTGCTATATTTTAATCATCTTTGAAATGATGCTACTTCGTAAAACCATCTCAAAGAGGGGAAAAATGTAGACACCTAAATTTGACCACTTATGTTTGGTCAAATTTATCCCTTTTCATCTAAATATTCCCTTATCCACATTAATTAAATAATATTTCTATTATTTAATTAATATCCCTAAAGTCCTCTAAATCCCTAAGGTATTTAATTAAATAATTAAATACTTTACCCTTTACCCTTTTACTAAAAGAATTAAATAAATAACCTATTTATTTAATTCCTCCCATGTCCCATCCCCCATAATTTATCCCTACTACTAATCCACTTGCTAATCCCATCATTAGGGATGTGCACATTCCTAATCCATGATTAGGAGGTGACATCCTCCAAATTTTGCAAGTGGGCACCTAATCCCCATTAGCCACCTAACCTTTCTCTAATCCTTACTTAATTATCATAATCTAACCCTTGGTCAACTCTCCCCATCCCCTAAGGAATTTTCAATTATTTTTTGTCTTCCCAAGGTCCTTTTGAGGAATTTTTAATTCCTCTCTCATCCCCCAAAGAATATTAAATTCCTTTTCTCATCCCCATGAGGATCTAAAGGGAATTTTTAATTCCCTTTTGTCACATCCTTACCAAGGGTACTTTCAAGTACCCTCCACCTCATCCTCTCCTCTCTCCATGTGATGACAACCATGTGGGTTGAGATGTCCCAAGGAATCTCAACCCTTGATCTCAACTTCCAATCCTACCCCTCCATCCAAGAAATCCTCAAATCTCTCTCTCACCCATTCTTCACTGGAGTGTCGCTATGCTGCAAAAAAATTGAGTGAACACATAACCCATCACACATCGTGGGCACATCTACACAATAGGAGGTTTTATATGTTGGTTTGAGCTCCTTATCGCCCAATCTTGAGTGTTTTACTTGTTTTTTAGTATTTTTCTTGATTTTCTTGCATTTTGGTAGATTAAAAACACAGCGCACAAGGGGCAACCATGATGATCCTCCTAATGAGAGTGACCCACAATATGTTGAACCTAGAGATGCTCCTAGTACGACACTTGTTGTAGTTCCTTTAGCTAGTTTTCTGCCTTTTGGGATGCAAATGAATTGCTTTAGGTTGGTTTACATGTGCAATACTCTTTGTTGTACTTTCTTTATATGGTTTTTTGTGTTTTCTTGCATGTGATGTGATATCATGTGTCATGTTGCTTGGCGTGTCTTTATGTTTGTGAGTTTTCTTTGGATGACCCTTGTTGCTTCATTGGCACAAGGATACAAATAAAATGAACCTGTCATGACATTCTTCTATTTGTATCTTCATTCTTCTATAATTCATAAACTTTGTCTTTTATTTTTTGTCTTATGTTTTTCTTTTGAGGACGATGCAGGGCATTGAGACATTTAGGTCTCTTCCATGTTGACCCAAAAGGTTATTTGTCTTCCTTCTATGTTTCATTCCTCCTTTGTGTTCATTGTTCCATGAGTATTTGGGGAATGATGTCAGTCTTGAGCTCTATTATATCACTGTAGCAAAGACACATACTAACCCTAGATCCATGGATCCCTTATGTGTTCATATTCTATGTTGTTTGTTGCATTAGATTTGGGGGCAACCCCTTATCATGTTGTAGCTTTATTTGGAAACATATCATTGGCATAGGGATTTCCAAATAAGCTCTCGTGATCCTTTTGTTGCATGACATTTATCATTTTTCTACTTTAAAGTAATTGATCACAACATGGTGTTTTGGAATTTATTTAAAGTGAGTGCATACATTGGCATTATTTTGCTTCATTTTGTTCTTAGGTGTTGGACTTAGTGGCGTGTTGACATTGAAATTTTTGCTTCACTTTGTTCATAGGTGTTGAACTTAGTGTTGTGTTGGCATAACATTTTGTAGCACCTAATCGAAGTTATTAGGGAGTATAACTCTTGGTATGGTTGACATGGGTGCACACCTAGCGAATATCATACTTCACTAGACCTAGTGTGTTTCTCATTTTTCTACTTTTTCATAGGCACACACCTAGTGAATAGCGTACATCACTAGACCTAGTGTGTTTCTAATTTTACCTTGTCTTGGGGGCCCACCTAGTGAGTATCGGACTTCACTAGCCTGTGTTTCCTTCCTGTCTGTGATTCACCTAGCAAATATCAGACTTTGCTATAATGTGTCTATAAGCATCTTTGGCATGGATCCTAGCATAACACAACTTGCTAGTCCATACCCTCCTTTTGTATTTTATGTTGACATTGTATGTTAGTGCATGTTGTTTTGCTTCATTTCATACATACGTGTGTTCCTTTTTGCTTATGTTGTCTTGCCATGGGATCTTGGATCTTGGGTGCTTGATCACCCCCTAGATTCATTAACATCCTATCTCTTCAACATTTGGACAATTAGACCCCTCTTGACATATTTTTCTTCTTGAGTGTGAGTTTGAGCATAAGTTCATACTCTCACTAAAGTGAGGTTTAAATGTATCGTCATAAATTGTCACCTTTAAAAATTTCACCTTAGGTTTTTCTCCCCTTTGAATTATTGGACCTAATTGAGTATTTAATTTCCTAAATTATGCAATTCTATGGCCCATTTTTAACAATTATCGATGAATTGCAAGCAAGAAACAAATACATTTATTTAATACCTTGCCCCGACATTTAAAATTATGAAAAAGAGTTTAATTAAAACCATCATTCTAATTTTAATGATGATTATAAATATTTTTTATAACATAAAATCAAGAAAACTAAAAATTATACATATATTGTATTGATTGTTGTATTAGCACAACCGACATCAAGTAGAACAACATATCACTCTACTTCTCTTGTAAAGCTAAATATTCACCTCCAAGGTTCCTTTTCAACTAGGTCCTGACTACGTTGGAACAACTAAGTAGTATATATTTTTTTACAAAGAGCCTTTGCTAGTACACATCAAGTTGAATAGAGATAGGCAATCAAATGTTTCAAATCTGCTTGAACAAAATATTTGATCATTCAAATCTCAAGTCCTAGATTATTTTCCTATCCTATCCTAATCAAAATAGACTAATCCCAAGGTTCCTTAGCACCTAACCTAGGTGTAAAATTATTCTATATTACCTTGCAACAAAAAAAGTGAAAAATGATTAGAGTTAGAGGGAAAAAAACTAAAATAAATAACCAAATAATGATAAGATACACATTATCTCTTAGATCTGAAAGGTCATATGATATCCAAAGAACCCATATTGCAATGATCAATATTCATATGATCATCCACAATATTAATGCAAGCATCCAAGGGAAATGTAACACAAGATATTTCAAGTTTAATGCAATTGAACCACCATATTCCATGTGCAGATTACCCTATGAGAGCATAATGAAATAGATCTCACCAAGTTATCCAATTTAGAGAAATAAACTAGAACACATCATCACCAATATTGGAGCATCAAGAAAACAATAGGCATGATCCTTCATTTATTAAAAAATATTTATAAAGTACAATATTTAGTAGAATTTTAATGCTAAAATTGCATAATTTTGTTGGTTTATAGGATGTATAACCCTTTACAAATGTCTACAAGGAGGCAACAAATTCCTACCTTGGGCACCAAAAATTCAAAAGACAAAACTAGTTGGCCTACTTCTAAATTGATGATTGGGCCTCAAATTTAAAATATACAAGTTTAATATTAGCCATGCCCTAAAGGCCTTACAAAAATAAAATAACTGATTTGAATTGAGTTATTGCTTATGTTAAATAATAAGGAATATATAAATGATCAACCAAACAAGAAATGTCACAAAGGATATTTCAAGTTTAATGTAATTGAACCATGATATTCCATGCATAAATTTAATACAATGCATAGATCTTGCCAAGTTATCCAATTTAGAGAAACAAACTAAAAAACTTCATCACTAAGATTGGAGCATCAAGAATATAGTAGGAATGATCCTTCGTTAATTAAAAATATTTACAAAGTACAATATCCATTAGGGTTTCCATGTTGAAATTGCATAAGTTTGTTGGTCTATAGGATGTCCAACCCTTTACAAATGTCCACAAGGAGACAATAAATACTTACCTTGGGCACCAAAAATTCAAAAGACAAACTACTTGGCCTACTTCAAAATTGGTGCTTGAGCCTAAAATTTAAAATCTACAAGTTACATATTAATTCTACCCTAAAGACCTTACAAAAATAAAACAATTCATTTGAATTGAGTTATTACATATATTAAAATAATTATATATGTGTGTGTGTGTATGTATGTGTGTGTATATGTATATATAAATATATATGTATACTATACATATACATGTTGAACACACCTAGATACTATAATGTCCCCACTCTAGTTAGTGTCAGTAGCAGATGGGTTAGCCTATTATTTGGATCCTCATAGGCTAACATGTGTGGATAGGGGATCTCAGTGGCAGAAGATGGTGGATATTGTCATTTCCACCCCTTCAGTTCAGTGTTGGGCTCTGTGCAGGCCTTTGCAGTTTAGTGTTTGCTAGCTTCTGATGGCACGCCAAAACACTGAGAATTGAGGGAGATATTAATATTTTAGTGGTTGAGTATTTAATTGACTATGGAGATATTATAAAGTTATAATTTGACTTTATAATAATTTAAAAGCCACTTAAAATATTATAAAGTGATGACTTAAATGTTAGAAAGTGAAAATTAAATCACTTAAGTCATGGAAAGGTGCACCCAAGTTATGAAGTGAATTTAAAACATTATTAAAGTAACTTTAATACATTTAAATGTATTAAAATGCCAAAGCCATACTTTTCTTGGGAATCGTGCCTTTTGGAGATATAAGGAAAAGGAAGACAATTCAACCTCATTTATTGATGATTATTTGACATTGCTTCTTTTTGACTTCTCTGTGCATTTGTCTGAGACAAGGGTTACAGTGATTTCTACCATTGGAGAACGATAAATCTTCAATGATCTGCGATTGTGAGGCTGTGAGATACCAACTGAATTGTTGCTTCTGAGAGGGCTTCACACAGGAGTCCAATTATGCTTCATCTGAGATTTTCTATTTAGTTTCTTTCCATTTTTCAATAAGGAAGGGTCTACCTTGATAGTGGCGCCTTCATTCAGCAGTTACTAGCATCAGAGAGGAAAGTCGTACATTCCTTTGGTTGAATGTACCATTGCAAACTTGAGCCATGTGGATCTTGGGCTAAGGTGTGTGAGCTAAAGGCTAAAACACCTTTCTTTTCTTCCTTCTATTGGCTTCATCATGAGTGCCTAGCATATTTAGGACCTTTGACGTAGTTTCCAGCTTGGAGAGATCTCATTCTGGACTTGGACACCTTGATTTGTCAGTTTTAGCATTTCTTTCCTGGCATGTCATGGGGTAATTGTAATCCTCATCATTTAATTTATCAATCCAAGGTGGTGTCCATGGCTCTATGCAAGAGAGAAAGTAGAAAACTTGCTTGACAACCAATTCTACTTGCAGAAATAAATCCTATTTGCATGAAAGGAAATTTGCATGAAAGAGAACTAATCTTAAATCCTATTTGCATGAAAGGAAATTTGCATGAAATGGAACTAATCTAAGGAAAAATTGCATGAATTGAAAAAACTAAACTACTTCACAATTGCTGGAAATGAAAAGCTTTCTTGAATTCAAATTTAATCTAAAAATCTGGAATTACATTGTTGGTAAATGAAACTAGATCTATCATATTTCCTCAAGCTGAAACAAGCCTTTCTAATCCCCTCCCTTTTTCCAATGATTACATTGTATTTATATAATTCATATTCTATATCAATCTACTAAGAATGTGGATCCAAGATCTTATTTTTGAGGGGTCGTCTACAAAACTTCAAGAAAATTGAAGTTGTTGTCCTCCATCATGTCACTTTTGTCTCAATCATTTTCTAACGCATACTGCTCCTTCCGTGCTAAAAATCACACCAAATTCTCAAAAGGGTTTTTAGATGTTCAAATCTAGTTTTCAAATCATTTTTAATTTTTGAATTTCGTTGAGAAATGAGGGAGATATCACTATTTTATTGAGACTGCATTTTTGACAATTTTTGAATGCCTGATTTTTATGAAATCTTCAATTCTCCACGTGAATGAAGGAATTATTCTTCACTTTGCTTGCCAAAATCATTGATCATTAACATGAATAACATTCTATAATCATGCAACAACATTTGAGTTATGTGGTAACTTGAGTTATCCTTGGTGGAAGAAGGAAGAATGTAATTTAATAACTGTGAGAGATCTTTGAACTCAACATGAAACAAATACCCATCCCATTAATTTAGGAATGAATGATTCTCCATGATTTTGCATGAATGTAGGAGTGTGTTGGAAGTCTTCTCTATCTTCTCATTACTTCTTCAAAGCCTTCTAAAGCTTTCAGGAGTTAACTACTTCAAGTGTCTGGAGCTCTTTGTTGCAAGTGTCTATGAAGCTTTTTCTTCCCATGAGTTATTTAATAACTCATTTATCTGCATTATATCATCTTAAACACTTCATGGAGACATATTAGAGGAAATTTGGATCACATTTAATTACTAAAAATAAATCAAACATTTACTTTATATTCTACTTTAAACAAGCTAAAGAACTTTCAATCATCACTCAAATCCACTTTAACATTAATGCATTAAGAAGAAATAGATGGTTTTCTTTGATAAAATATGAGACAATTTATGGTCTCATCAGCATGTACATATCTGTTTTATTTAATTAATCTAGAGGTTTTCGGGTATGTCTATTGTTTGCAATCTATATGTAGTAGTTGCTTAATACTTAATACAATTATAGTTTCCATATTATTGCTTTACTTTAAGTTTTAGCACCATTTTATGCTTGGCGCACTTCTCAAAATTTGCATAAAATTCTTCAAAACAAGAAAAAACACAAAAACAGACAGTTTTAGCATCAGAGGTTGAGGTTGCATTAGCAAGGTTCTTCATAGATACTGAGAGGGGGGTGAATCGATATCTACAAAAACCTAAACCCTTCAATAATATGCAAAATTAGACTTTTAACAAGGTTAGCAACCCTTAAACATATAGGTAACACTTAAGCAAATCAACATTAATGAAAGATAAGACAATGGACATACATACACAAGATAACGCCAGATTTATGTGGAAAACCCAAGAAGGGAGAAACCATGGTGAGAAATCTCACAATATAGGAAGCTCACTGCTTATAGAATTACAATTTATTTTAAGGCTCATTGCCTAAGGAAGCACACTGCTCCCTAAAGGACTTACAAGCTAAGGTGCACAATACAAGGACTTGCTGAAGAGACTCACTATCTGATAGCAAGATACATGAAAATTTGAATTACAACATATGCCAACAATACACTCTATTGACTGAGGCATTGAAGCTCATCTGATCTTTCTTTTCTATAATTCACTATATCATTCCATACTTGCACACCACCACTCGCACTCAATCACTTACAACTAATTTTTTCTTCTATTTATATCCTCCACAAGATCTCAAGACACCAATTAGGTCAACCAGAATAGAAGATAATTAATAACCTCAACAAGTCAGCCACAAAAACATAATGCGGTCCTATCCAAGAGATAGAGAGGACAAAAACAACTTATTATAACTTCCAATGTGATCCAAAACAACACATATGTTGGCGCACATCAACCCAAGTTGGAAATAAGGAAACATGTAGATGAAATGTGTAGCACATTACCAATCATCCCAAAAACACACTTTCAACTTAATTGACTCAATGTGGTCCTCAACAAGGTAGGTCAAGACCCAAATACATCTTAACACAACCTTAATTGTTGGCACAGACCCCCAAGCATATAACACAAGCAAGAGAACAATCCCTATCATCCAGACATCCACAAATTGCCCAGAAAACCAACTCAAAACAATATGTGACACCAATTGATGTGTGGACCACAAAGAGACGCTCCATGAACATCCAACAATACTTCCAGATACTTCTTTCAAAATATCATGCCACAAATAGCCATCACAAACCAAATAGAAACAAAACACTTCATCCCAAAATCACAAAATACACAATTAAGAGACAAAACATTAACAAACCAACTTGTGGTGCACACCATCACATGAAAGCTAAACTGGGACACTACACAAATACTAAGAGCACATTCACCAAACTGCAGGAGCAAAAACATTAATGTGTTAAAATGCAGAGCATTTTTCAGACCAATCTTGATAAGAAACAAAACTACCAACCCACTACAATTTCTAGAAAGCTCCTCGGCAACATTGCTGACTTGAAATGATAGGAGTGCAACATCCACAAAACATAAACATTGAGTCTGAAACCACAAGACCATATCTTCAAAGGTGGATGAATGCAGATCATTCTCCCAAGAAGTCTTCAAAGCAACTTCATGTAGCAAAAACTTTCACCAATTTTCAGAGACTAGAACATCCATGTAGCAACACATACTTCCTCAAGAATAACAGGGGATAACATACAACATACTAGAGACCATCAACAACATCTCTCTAATTTTAGAATTACTTTTGATCCTCATCTTAGTGCTTCTAATCCGCATATTAATATCATCATGATATCATCTCTTCTGACATCAACCATACTCAATACTAATTTAATTATCATCAAACAAGGCATGGCATCCAACCATGAACATCAACAAAAAATTTGTTATCACAACATCATATATCAATCAAAGGTGGATGAATGCATAGCATTCTCCCAAGAAGTCTTCAAAGCAACTTCATGTAGCAAAAAAATTCACCAACTTTTAGAGACTAGAACATCCATGTAGCAACACATACTTCCTCAAGAATAACAGGATATAACATACAACATACTAGAGACCATCAACAATATCTCTCTAATTTTAGAATTACTTTCGATCCTTATCTTAGTGCTTCTAATCCACATATTAATATCATCATGATATCATCTCTTCTGACATCAACCATACTCAATACTACTTTAATTATCATCAAACAAGGCATGGCATCCAACCATGAACATCAACAAAATCTTTGTTATCACAACATCATATATCAATGATAGCCCAAATTGAGTGTACATCAATGATAAACAATGCAAAACATATGTGCAACAATCTTCCAAACAAAGTGTTGACATCAATGACAAACAATTCCAAACATATGTGCAACAATATTCCAAACAAAGTGTTGAAATCAATGACAAACAATGCCAAACATATGTGCAAAAATATCCCCCTTTGGCATTGATGGCAACACACACCTGCACATTCTCCCCCTTTGACATCAAAGACAAAGGGCCAAGGTCTTCAATTAAATCATCATCACATTTCCCCCCTTTGAATGATTGCACAACTATACATGCTCCTCCTATCAACAACAACCAACCAACTACCTACTCCCCTTGAGAGGTAGCACACATCAATCTAGGAGAAAAGGGTATGCCATGAATTTCTCCCCTTGGATAGATGCACCATTTATGCATCTAGTTAGAAAAAAGAGGGGAAATAACCCCTAACTTCTATTAGAGATACTCAAAAATATCCTTTGAAAGTGCCTTATTAAAGATGTTTGCAATCTGATTCTTAGTAGGAACATACTCCAATCTGACTTCCTTCTCTATAGTCTTTTCCCTTAGAAAGTGATTCTAGATAGAAATATGTTTGGTCATTGAATGCATCACCGAATTCTTGGAAATGTTTATTACATTGGTATTTGTTACCAATTTTCACTACAACTCAATTGGTGGAGCTGATTAATTTGTTATATCTTAAAGTGGAAAGTTCAGTTATTCTGCATGTGCATTAAGTATTGTTGCACTACATTCATCAAGTGTCAATTATACATTGTTTGAGAAAACTGCGTTTCAGGAGTATTGCTCAATGTTTTGTAGAACAAATGAAGTAAAAAATAGAATATACAAATGATTAAGCATAACAAGTGCTTTCATTTATTTCATGATGTTATTCACATTACAGATTTCATTTGATTGCGAGAATACAAATGATGGTACATTTTTGTATTTTGATGCATTTATTTTCAGAATGAAAAGAGGAAAGAGAAATTTAAAGAATCCACACAATTCGTGGATGTAACTATCACAATGCATTACAAGGAGCATGCTACACTATTGAAGGTGCAGGAAAAGAAATCACATAAGCATGAACATAATCATCATTGCTTGTGCTTTTGGTCGATGCAGGAATGGTGCACCATCCTTCATCCTTGAGCTCCGATCGACCTGTAAGAGAGGAAAAGGGGTTGTTAGAGCTCTGACTATGAACATCCCTATATGAACCACCAACAATAATGTAAAATGCTACTAACGATACATTGAAACAGTTGCAAAAAATGGGAGATGGATAGAGGCAAAAAAGGAAACGTCATCATAATATATGTTTTTTTGCTAACATTGTTTGTTTCCTGTGCAGGTATAGGAAAAATCATGAAGTTGATCATCTTATAAAGATACAAAAACATGTGGAGTAAAACAGGCTCCCACAAGGGTAGAGCTTGGCATGCTGCCCCTTAAACTTACAAGTGGGCTGAATAAGAAAGTACAATTGTCATGCTCATCTAAGCTATTCAATTGAAAGAGTAAAACAAAGTTTCAATCAATAAAGCAATCAAGTTTATTGTTCACTCATAACAATCAAGTCTGAGCAGCGAAGTGAAAGCTACAGGTGGAAAATGAACTTAATGGATTCAATTAAACTGAAATGTATCTTTTAAATACTGTCAAAACAATTGCAACCTTGTTGCCATGGGTTTTGTTCATGTTTGATTTATGTTGTTTCATAATTTTATGTTCTGGAGTAGCAAGTGTTTCGTGTCATAATGGTGATAGTGAATAGGCATACATCATGCCTCATCAACAGAGCATAAAGAAAAAATGGAAGCATAAAAATGCATGAAGAGTGCTAAGATGAAGAAAATTAATATCATCAAGTCAATGCATGGAGAGTATGGAAAGGAAATAATTCTAAGTTTGAATATGGGGCCAACATTATGAAACAAAGATTACACTATTTTTAAAGCTTGTTTCTTTCTTTTTAAGATGATATTTTTTCATTGGATCAAAGCAAAGGGAGTATGTACATTTTTGCATATAAAGGACAACACTGACAATTTACAAATGCAAACTGGAAGCAACATGAGGTAGCATGACAGACAAAGTAAAGAACTAGAATGAATTTCAAAATTGCTACAATAGCTACTCTACTGCATATCACATGAGATAAGTGACAAGTACAGTTTTAGAGTGCATCTTTAGCTACCGAAGTGCATTGGATAAGAGATTAGAACAAAAACAAACTACAGGTACACCATGCTAGAGAATTGTAGGTTGTAAATTGTAAAGTGCTCCTGTGAACACGATGGAAAATTACAAAAGGATGAAATGAGAACATACCACAACCCAGATCATTTTATTTTATCAAGAAGTAAATACCCACATGGGGTTTTTGACTAAAGATGCAGTTTATACTTGAAACAAAGAATGCCCATATAAGGATTTTAATTCAAATGCAGATTTCTTCAAAGTACCATTTACCCACATAAGGGTTTTTACAAAAATCAGAATGAAAACAAAATATCATGGTGGGTCGAGCTCTAGTGAAAATAAATAATTTTCTTCCAAGTTATAGGATACCCATATGGGGGTTTTGTTTAAAACACAGTTTTATTCATGTCACCATTTACCCATGTGGGGTTTTCAATAGGAAATACAAGAATGAACATTATTTCTTCAAGATACTGAATACCCACATGAGGGTTTGTTTCAAAAATGAAAAAATGCATGTAATGCTATCATGGGTTGAGCCCAAAAATGTTGCAAATACTTAGTTTGAGCATGAATGGTTGCGACTTGGAGGAATGCTTTGTTCATAAAGAGTTTATCAATTCACAAAAAGATAAAATCCACTTGAAGTTTTCTTTCGATTGTCAAAATCTGAAGCAAAGAGTGACTAAATTGCAAGGTTTTCCTCATGGAAATTGATCAAGGAACATGTTTAAGCTCACGGCCTGCATTTAATTCAAAAATATAAATAATATTCTTGTAGAGACAAGTTTTTATAAGCTTGGTTTGAGTGAAAAACAGAGATAGACCAAAGGTTTACCAGTATGCACTTGTAGAAGATCAAGCAAGCCTTGGTTGAGCTCTGTTAGGGCTTCCTCTAGCACCTCAAACAATGTCTCCCATGGTGGCCAAGTGGGGGGATCAACAGAAGAGAAGTAAGGCGAGAAAACCAAAAATACAAGAAGCATCAAAGTATGGTTATGGTCGTGGCCTGTGAGGCCTTTATTCTCATCAAAGGAGCCAAGGAATGAATAGAAGACAAAAAAATAAAGCTTACCATGAGCAGTGGAGGCCGAATATGGTGAAGATTCAAAGAGAAAGGGCTCAAATGGAGGCTCCAAGCTTAAACCCTAATCTTCCCATGGCGGCGCTTCTTGCAGAGCATCTTCCCCAAAATCTTCATTTTGCAAATGGTGCGAAATATTAGGGATTTTGTTTGTTTTGTTGTTAGGGATTTCACCCTAATTTGACTTAGTAGACTTTTGCAAATGTTTTCATCCTAAGTTGTGGGGTTCTTTTACTTTGTCTAGGTCGACCATTTTCCAAGGCTCCAATGGATATCATTTCCCTAAGTTTGGGATAGGCATTTAGTTTTTTTTGCTAGGTCTTTAGAAGCCTTAGGGTTTTGATTCCTTGCCTTAGTAAAAATAAAACATTCATGGATATGACCTAGGCATTTAATTTCAAATTGATTTAAAATAAATAAATTAAAATATTGATAAGAGTTTGTCTTTATGTTTTATGATTTTTTGAGAAAATCAAATTTGTAATGAAGTAATAAGTTTATTATTTTTGCAAAGATTTCCAAATCTTAAATTGCAAAAATAAATCAAATTGAGAAGATTTAAAAACTGCATGTTTTGTTAAGCAGAAGATAAAACAATATCCTATAAATTGTTTTATTCTTTCTTGCTATTTTTAGCAGTTTATAACGCAAAAGGAGTTGATTTTTCCTTGGTCAGATTTGAGTTGCATGGAGAGGAGATAAGGTGTTTCTTTTTGCTTTTAAAGCAAAGTAGATCTATTTTTAGGTGTTTTTCAGCATGCACATGCAAAGAGTGAGAGTTTTCCATTTCAGTTACTCATTTTGGGGCAGTTTTAGATGCTTTTCCTTGTGCTTTCTTTTTGAGCTCGGATTAGGGTTTTGGTGTTATATCTTGAAGAAAAACTTAGATTTTTTCTTAGTTCAGATTCATTGTTTCTTCCTCTCATGTTGAAAAGGAGAGTTTTGTAAGCAAAAATTTGTACTCAGACTTTGATACTCCTTCAGTTGAATAAAGTAGCATTCCTATTTCTCAATTTTGTGTCTATTTGCAATTTTAGTTTGATGTCATATTGTGATTTCTGTTTACAGAATCATTGTTATGTCCTAAAATTGTAATTCTTGATGCAGAAAGTTCATAAAATACAGGTTGCATGTTGTATTTATATCTGAATCTTCATTTCAGATATCTTTCTAACTCTTTCCCTCAGAAGATCATTTAGAATAGATTTATCATTCAAAGAACTAGCTCACTCTGGAGATTCCTTCTTCGTTCAGATCACCCACATTTGAAGAAGGTTTCCATGTGTCAAAAGATAGTTAAATTTTGCAAATTTAGCATAGGGTGCATATCTGATTGATAAGAATATTATCACATAATATGGGAATGAGTTCATCATATACCACCTTTATATCCTTAAAGGCTTGCTTCATCCAAAGCACTTGGGTGCAACAAGATGTTGCAACAATATACTTAGCTTCTGTTGTAGATAAAGAGACTGAGTCCTGCTTCTTACTGAACCAAGAGACCAATCTATTTCCTAAGAAAAATGTACTTCCACTGGTACTTCTCTAGTCATCCACATATCCTACCTAATTAACATCGATATAAGGACTCAAAGAAAATTTATCACCCTTCTTATACCACAAACCATAATCTGGAGTTCCCTTCAAATATCTGAATATTCTTTTTACTACTTTCTCATTAGTTTACTTGGGATTAGCTTGATATCTAGCAACCAAACATACTGCATGCATAATATCAGGTCTAAAAGTAGTCAAGTACAATAACCCTCCAATCATAGACGTATAAAGAGTTTGATCTTGCTCAAATGGCAACCGATGACCATAGGAGTACTTATTGGTTTGGAATATTTCATGCCAAACTTCTTCAATATCTCTCTAACATACTTAGCATGAGAAATAAAGATACCATAATCTAGTTGAACAATTTGAATCCCAAGGAAGAAAGACAACTCACCAATCATAAACATCTCAAACTCTTTCTGCATCTCTTCTACAAATCTCTTACACATATTATCATCTCCACCAAAGATGATGTCATCAACATATAGAACAACTATCAAAATCTTGTCCTCCTCTACCTTAAAGTAAAGATTACTATTTTTTGTACCTTTCTTGAAACTTTGCTGACGTAAATACTTATGCAACTGAGCATACCAAGCTCTAGGAACTTGCTTGTCCATACAAAGATTTCTTAAGTTTTCACACCATGTTTGGGTCTTTCGGTAGTTGGAAACCATCCAATTGCTCAACATATACCTCTTCCTCTAAATCACCATGTTCAAGAAAGATGATTTGACATCCATCTGATATACTTTGAAATTTTTGTGAGCAACAAAGGTAAGAAACATCCTTATTGCCTCCATTCTAGCTACCAAAGAAAAAATTCTCCTCAAAATCAATAGCTTCAACTTGTGAATAACCATTACATACCAATATGTCTTTGTTCCTCACAACTTCACCATCTTCATTCAACTTGTTATGGAACACCCACTTAGTTCCAATAACATTCTTATCAGTAGGTGTGGGAATCAATTCCCATGTTTGATTCTTTTTTATATGATTTAATTCCTCTTCCATTGCCTTTATCCAACCATCATCTTTGCTACCATCGAAAAATTTATTGGGCTCTACCTTTGATAGTAAACACAAATTCACTTGCTTAGTTTCTTTTGCAAGCCTTCTCCTAGTCAGCACACCTTCATTCTTATCTCCAATGATTTGATCTACTGAATGGTTCTTTTGCACATACTTTGCTAGAGTCTTAGGAACATTTTTTTATTCTTGTTTCTTCTCTTCTATCTCTTCTTCTTCTTCTTCAATGTACAGAGCTATATCAGATCCACAAACCTTTGGTTCTTGTGAGAACTAACACAAATCTTCATCTACCTTAACATTTGTGCTTTCAATCATCTTTCCCAATCTCTTGTTGTAGCATCTATAGGCATTGCTTCTGGTTGAGTAACCAAGGAAGATCCCTTCATCACATCTTGAATCAAACTTTCCAGGGTCTTCTTCATCTCTCCTGATGTAACATTTGTTGCCAAAAATCCTTAAGTATCTAGTAGTGGGATGCCTTCCATACCATAGCTCATAAGGGGTATTAGTTCTATTGATCCTCAGTTGTACTTTGTTAAGTAGATAGACATTAGTTTGAACAACTTCCTTCTAGTACATATCAGGTAGATCTGTACCTTTCATCATTTCCCTAGCCATTTCTTGCAAAATCATATTCTTTCTCTCCACAACCCCATTTTGTTAAGGGGTCTTAGGAGTAGACAAATGTCTCCTAATATAATGATTTTTACAAAAAAAATCAAATTCATTTTGAAGTAAATTCACCTCCTCTATCCGATCTTAAGCATTTGATCTTAGCATTCATTTCATTTTCAACTATTTCTTTTGAAGATTTTAAACTTATCAAAAGCTTATGTTTTTTCTCTTAAAAATGTAACCCAAGACATCTTAGAGTAATCACCAACAAGCAACATGAAATACAATTCACCTTGTTGAATCCTTATTCTTGTAGGTCCACATAGGTTAGTGTGAATCAACTCCATGGCATTGTAGCAAAGCACTCCTTGTTCTTGAAACTTGTCTTTTTTTGTTTTCCCATTTGACACACCTTACATAATGTGTTTGTAAACTTAGTTATCTTAGGTATATCTCCCACTGCATGAGTAGAGTTGATCTTTACCATATTGTGAAAGTTGATGTGTCCCATTCTCTTGTGCCATAGCCATCACTCATTAGATTGAGCCAATAAACATATTATTCCATTAGCCTCCTTTAGATGATAGAAATTTCCATTTTCCCTTGTACCTTCTACAACTAATCTTTTGAACCATGTCTTCCTAATCTCATAACCTTTGGCATGAAATGTAAGGCTATATTATTTTTTGCACGTTTGACAGACACTGAGGAGATTATGCTTCAACCCTTTGACATAGAGTACATCCTCAGTCTTGTTCTTTCCATCAATGGTTATAGCACCCTTTCCATAAATTTGTGCTGACTCATCACCACCAAACTTAACAACTCCACCATTCCACTTATTTAGGTTGATGAACCTTCCCTTGTCACCAATCATGTGGTTAGATCAACCACTATCAATCACCCTAGCATTTGCTTCTTCTTTTGCATGAAAGGCATTCCACACAACCATTGGTTTTTCATTAACTTTCTCATCCTACAAAGTACAAGACTTCTTACATGTTTCAATATCACCCTTTTTATCTTTCACAACTATGAATAGGGTTTCGTAATTTGAATCATTATCCTCATCTTTTGAAGAAAAACTACTCTCCTTGGAATATAGACTTCTCTTAAATTTCTCTCTTTTGTTGTCGTCCTTTGATTCTTTAAAAGGACATTTAGAGGGAAAATGACCAATTCTCCCATAGTTGAAGCACTTGAAAGGTAACTTACCTTTGTATTTGTTGGTTCCTTTCTTGAATATTCTCACAAAGTTTTCTTTTACCTCATCAAAGTCATCATTTTGATCAGTTGCTTCATCTTTTACCTTCTTACTGACTTTGAATGTTGCTTTCTTCTTTGGAACATCTTTGTCAAACTCTCTCATTTCAAAGACTATGAGAGAACCAAAAAAATCATCCACTGAATACTTATCCAATCCCTTAGACTCCTCAATAGCAGATAACTTATGACTATAATATTTAGGGAGATATCTCAAAACCTTCTTCACAATCTCATCTTCTTTGACTTCTCCACCGAGACCTTTGATGCCAGTGACTACTTCATCCACCTGGAACATATAACTAGCAATGTATTCATCCCTTTTCATCCTCTGGGTCTCAAATCTACTCTTGAAGAGTTGCATCTTGGCTTGCTTCACTTTATTATCTCCATAAATGCTGCTAATTTTTCCCCATACATCTTTAACTGAACTACAATTCATCACCTTCAGAAGTTCTAAATCAACTAACGAACACATGATATCATTCTTTGACTTGGCATTATTCTCATACAACCTAATATTAGTTGGATCTATTGGAGGAACAACAAGAGCAGTATAACCATCCTTGACAAATTTTCAAACACTAAACCCAAGAGAGTTTAGATGGCCTTCCATTCTTACTTTCCAAAAGGTATAATTTGTTCCATCAAACTTAGAACCCTTGTAAGATCCATCATGTGCAATCCCATACCTTTCCTCAAGCAGTTAAGCTTCTTTAGAGGAACTTGGATTTGATACCAATTGTTAAACACACCCAAATATTGAGAGGGGTGGTGAATTAGTATCTACAAAAACTTAAACTCTTCAGATCTTAAACCCTTCAATAATATGTAAAATTAGACTTTTAACAAGGTCAACAATCCTTAAATAGATTAGTAAAACTTAACCAAATCAACAACATTGAAAGATAAGACAATGAACACACATGCACAAGATAACACTAGATTTATGTGGAAAACCCAAGAAAGGAAAATCCACGGTGATAAATCTCATAATATAAGAAGTTCACTAACAAAATTACAATTTTTTTAAGGCTCACTACGTAAGAAGCACACTTCTCCCTAAATGACTTGCAAGATAAGGTGCACAAGCTTAGGCAAAGATACAAAGGACTTGCAGTGTTGAGGCATACAACCCAAGGGAAAGATACAAAATACAAGGAGTTGCTAAAGAGACTCACTGTTTGATAGCAAGATACATGAAAATTTGAATTACAACATATGTCAACAATACACTCTATTGAATAAGGTGTTAAAACTCATTTGATCTTTCTTTTCCATAATTCACTACATCATTCCATACTTGCACCCACCACTCACACTCAATCAACTTGCAAATAATTTATTCTTCCATTTATATCCTCCACAAGATTTCAAAACACCAATTAGGTCAGCTAGAACAAAAGATAAACAATAACCTCAAAAATTCGGCCACAAAAATATAATGTGGTCCTATCCAGTAGATAGAGAGGACCAAAAATAACTTATTACAACTTCCAATGTGATCCCAAACAACACACATGTTGGCACACATCAACCCAAGTCAACAATAAGAAAAAGTGTAGCACATTATTAGTCAACCCAAAACATACTTTCAACTTAACTCAATGTGGTCCTCAACAAGATAGGTTAGGACCCAAATACATCTTAACACAACCTCAATTATTGGCACAGATCCCAAGCATATAACACAAGCAAGAGAACAAGCCCTATCGACCAGACATCCACAAATTACCCAGAAGACCAACTCAAAACAATATGTGGCATCAATTGATGTACGAACCAAAATGAGACGTTCCATTAACATCCAACAATACTTCCATATACTTCTTTCACACTGTCATGCCACAAACAACCACCACAAACCAAACAAAAATATAACACTTCATCCCTGAAGCACAAAATACATAACCGAGAGATAAAACATTAACAAACCAACTTGCGGTACACACCATCACATGAAAGATGAATTGAGACACTACACAAACACTGAGAAAATGTTCAACAAACCATAGGAGCAAATACATCAATGTAGAGCATTTTCCAGACCAATCCTGACAAGCAACAAAATTGCCAACCCACTACAATTGCTAGAAACCTCCTCAACAACACTAGTGACCTAAAAAGATAGGAGTGTGACATCCACAACACATAAACACTTTGTCCTAAACCCCAAGACTATATCTTCAAAGGCAGAGGAAGGCAGAGCATTCTCCCAAGAAGTCTTCAATGCAACTTCTTGTAGCAAAAAATTTTACCAACTCGTGGAGACCAAAACTCCCATGTAGCAACACATATGTCCTCAAGAACAATAGGAGAGAGCATACAACATAATAGATACCATCAAAAACTTCTCTCCAATTTCAACATTAATTATAATCCTCATCTTAATGCTTCTATTCCACATCTTAATACTTTTAATCCTTAGTTTAATATATCATCATTATATCATCTCCGCCGACATAACCCATACTCAATACAACTTTAATTATCATCAAACATGGCATGACATCCAACCAAGAACATCGAAAACATCACTATTAACACAATATCATGTATTAATAATAGCCCAAATTGAGTGTACATCAATGATAAACAATGCTAAACATATGTGCAACAATGCATACATATATATACATCTATATATATATATATGTATATGTATGTATATGTATATGTATGTATATACATACATACATATACATATATATGTATATGTATGTATATGCATATGCATGTGTGTGTGTGTGTATGATCAACCAAACAAGAAATATCATGTTGGACCTAGGAAATGACCTAAGAAAAAAGGTGATAGCCTCATTCAGGTCATTCATATTGACCCCCTTAAGGGACTTGAGCGTTGTTTTCTATGAGAATATTGATTATTTGATCTTGCTGTAGAGCTCTCTAAATTGGTCATATCTTATTGGAACCCCCATAATGTAGCTTTGGCTTTCTTCATTTTGTTAATGGCCTGTTCATATACCCAATGATGAAGAGAGTATGCAAAATTTATAATCTTGGATACTAAGCGAAGCAATGAAGAACGATACCAAAAGGTACAAGGGAGATCCTTAATAAAATCTTATATTTTGGCCATTGTGTTGTTAGTTGAGTATTTTATCTTATTCAACTTGGCCTTACACTCTTTGAGTGTCTTTATTTTGAGTTTTCTATTCTTCAACCATTTTGACAATAATTCTTGATCATCCTTATAAAAAATGCCCAATTGGGCTAACCCATTGAAATGCATAGCTCTCATTCTTTGTAAAATTGGGAGGTATTTCTCCCACATCAAAATTTCATCATTTATTTTTGCTTCAAATTTTGTAGCTAAAGTGGCCTCGTCACTAATATTGTGATAGGATCTCAATATTTCCTTTATTACCCTACTAGTAAGAGCCTACAATCCATCTCTTCAGTTTGCAGTTGCAAGGAGGATCCCTTTAGGATCTAGATTTTAGTATACTTATTCAACTCTACCAAAATTATGGTAGCAGACACATCAAAGTCAATAGGTCCTACCAGATGATTGATATATGAAGTGATTTTTCCCAAATGAGCATTAATTGAACTTTATGTTTTCATATTTCTTCATTTGCTCAAGTATTGTGCAAGTAAATAACTACAATGATTGTTTTTCTTTTTCTTTGGTGAAGGACTCCAAATTGACTTGTTGTGTGGTATAATCCCTAGGTATCATCTATGCTTCATGATTGTCTACCATGGGGGTTGCTACTTGAGCCACTCTAGTACCCTATTTATCTATGGATATCTTGGAGAGTGTTCGTGCCCTCTTTTGACTAGGTTGGGCATTGAATAACTTTGTTAATGAAGAGAAGTCCTCCTCCTCCTGAACACATGCCCTTTGTCTATTTTGAACAACATGGTTGAGCCAAACAAGAAGACTTGAAGTTTTCATCTATAGAGGGTGAAAAGGAGAAGAGGGAGGAGTCAAAACCATAGTCCCAATAGTATCTTGGGAGATCTTAGCTTGTTCATTAGATGAAGTAGTAATATTTGCTCCAATATGTCAAGATTTTTAATATTTACATCCTATAAGACCTCCTCCTATTGTCCACCATCACCCATATGTTGGTTTTTTTGGTCTAGTATGAGGGGTGAAGGTATTATTGTATGTGGAGGAGAATGTGGAGATGACATAACAAGTGTTTCGTAAGGGTGAGTGGGAATGTGTGATGGAATTCAAGCTTGAGATGTACGTTGTGTTGGTGGAGGGCTTGGGAATTATAGGGGAGATGATTTGGGTGGTGATAGAGATGGAGATTCATGAGGGGGTGAGGGGGTGTTCTCTTTGGAGGGAGGTGGAGATGACGACCTAAAAATAGGAGGAGACCCGAGGACTATCTTCCTTCTCTTGATGAGTGAGATTTCATCCTCCTCACTTTCACTATCTACTCAACGATGATCACTCCCTTTTGTTTCTTTTTCCTTTTGGTTACAACAACCTTAGTTTCTCTTTTACCCTTTTATTTTGCTTCTTCAACTACTACACCAAATGATTCCTTTCCTTGATCTTTCTTTTTCTTGGCCTTTGCATGTGGATCCAACATAGGGTAAGGCTCATCTAGCCACTCTAATGATTTTCTTATGAAATGGATCTATTATCCACGAAGGAGTATTTAGGGACAAAAAAATCCACATCAATATTAGGTTGATAAAATATTTTGTCATTATTGTATGAAATGTACAAAATTATTCCATCCTTTATCATGTTATTGGGTGGATTTGACAACCCACAAGCTCTAATCATGTCCATAATAAGCCTACAATAGTCTATGATTTAGACTTCATGTTGATCTAGGAAATCAGCCCAACAGTCTTCCAAAGTAGGTTCATACTTAAAGAATACCCCTATCAATGGGTTGATCTTCTTGATGGGATCAAATTTGGCCCTTATGTTACTAAAGAGGTCCAGGGTCGATGAGGCCATCTCTATCTTTGCTATCTTGGCATTCTACTTGTTAGTAGAAGAATATACCCCCACCTTAAAATTGAATACATATCCAACCTTATGTTTGTTGGCCACCATATTTTGTATCTTTCCAACCTTTCTACAAAGCTCCATCAAAATAAATTTGTCACTTGGATATTGAGGTATCTTATAGAGTGCCTTGTGAAAACCAACAACTCTAATGTATGAAAATGTCTTGAACTGGATATACTAGTTGTTGCCTATTTTTCACTACCAGCTCAAAATAGGTAGAGTTGAATTACATACATCAAAGAAGGTACAAAAATTTTCTGCTTAAGTATTCATTATGTTCCAGAAGTTTGATTACTTATGAATTTCAAGTGTTATTATGCAAATCTCAGACAAAGGAACTCATAAATTTGCATAAAAGAATGTTGCTTTATTCATATTGTAAAAGCTGAAGTCCCGCACAAGCCGTGGGAGTAGCCAATTTGATATTTATAATCAAATGATGAATACAAAAAGGAAGTGTATATCATACAACTGAAAATAATGTAAACATAAGATAGAAGGTGATTCGTCATTCCCTGTAATGACGAATCATCGTTACACTTGAGGTCTTCAGTTGTCATGCTTTCAAATTGATCCAGCTCCAGGCTCCAAAAGCATCTGCAAGAACGATGAAATATGGTATTAGAGATGGTATCTAAGCAACGAAAAATCATATCCTATCATATTCCTACACTACCAACAAAAATATAACATACATTCGATCAGGCATCCATCAGATGATTTCACTGTTCAAAAGAAAACATAATTCAATGGAAGCTTTCAGCTTCATTTATTTTGCTAACATGTTTGTTTAAGTGTGCAGGTACAGGTAATCATCATTCCAATCAATAAATATGCTTATGAGTGGTGTGAAATGTGGCTTCCACAAGGGTTGAGCCCAACTCATAAACAATAAAGGAGCAGCACATAAAAGCTTAGCAATCACAGTTATTATGTTCACAGGAAAATAATGGCAACATTATGATATTCTCTTAAAGTCATGCATTAGTGATTGCATGATAGTTTGATCATCAAACTCATAATCAAGGAAGGAAATCATAGTGTTGTACAACTTTATTATAAGATAGCAATACAATTTCAGCTTTATCATCAAGGGAGCAACAATGATTAATCAATCAAAGAAAGTCATGAAAGAATGGTGAGAAGTCTACAAAACAATATAGTGAGTGAACTTCAAGTATGAGTAGTTCAGCCCAATGAAGAGGACAACAAAGTTCATTCATAAAGCAGTTTGAGGCTTTCATAAGCACAATATAGGAAATACAAGCATGTGAATATGATAGCCATAAAGGACCAATCACAGTCAAGGCAACATATAAAGTCACGAAACGAAAAAAGAGTAGCAGATTTAAATGCATAATCAACTATCAAGCATTTACTACAGCTGAATGTAATAGCAAGACATAGGACAACTATTATGCTTTGAAAAGAGAAATGCACTGGTGAGTGATTACATTCCAGTTTCCAACATTCATAAGTTTTACATGCTAGAAATAAATGGTTAGAGTGCAGTTACATTGTAGTGCTTAGTCGTAATGTCAAAAGAAAGCAATCACAGTATTTGTATAAACTTGAAGAGAGGTAATGCAACTTCAACTGAAACAAATGGAGAAGCTCCAGGATGTCACGATCAAGAGAATGTGAACAACATCACAGTGGCATCAAAGTAACTTACAGGAAACCACTGGAAACAATGTATTTGAAAGAAGAATGGTGATGAAAAATGCCTTCATGCACAACAGTATTAAGGACAACACTTTCAGCCATTTGCAAGGATTCTTATTGTCAAAAATAATAGAGGTAACAGCATAACATTGACCTTTAGCTCATGACATATGCATAAGGTCATGAAATCAAAGAAACAATGAGAACAAAATTTTGACAGGCTATGAGATCACAAAAAGATGTAAAATTTTCATAATCAAGAGTTTCAAATGGTATCAATAGACAAGTATGAGATTAATCAAGATGCAGTCCAGACAATTCATAAGCATGGAAAGTTTTTGAGGGAAAGGAATTGCAGTCATAAGTTCATTGCTTTAATAATTGCTTCCCACATAAGTCCAATGCAAGAGACGGTAACAAGATCTCTAAAGAATAAATAAATGTTCACTCACAATTTGATGAAATAGCATAGCGAATCTACCATTAGAATAGCACAAAGAGTCAAAGAGAAGATTAATTTCAATTGTTCAAGAGTTCAATACTATTTCTAATATAGTCAAAGTGGGACAACATATCAAAATTGTGAAGTCACCTGTGATGAAAATCTTTAGCAAGGTCAGAGAATAGCATACATGAAAAGATAGCCCCACGTAAGTCAAATGCAAGGAGTGACAGACAGTAAATGATGTATATTCCTCGAGTAAGTCATCATGTTTTTTTAATTACAAACGAGTGCAAGAATGAGTAACCATAGTCCATATTCAAAAAGGAAAATGAATACAAGAAGTGAGAAGGCTAGGAATATAAAAAAAATTCAGAGATTGTTTCATAAGAAATCATCTATATTATGATCTTGCGTCATAGCAGCAAGAGTAAAATCATAAGGGTTTCCAAGAAGGGCCGAGTACAGAGATCAAGCTTTTTGTTTACATTTTTTTTTCAAATAATGCAAAATTTAGCCATGGCCTGGAGAAATAATAAAACCCTCAAGCATATCGATGGAAATAAGCACACAAACACAAAGCAATGATTACATTAGGTATTCCATAATAAAGGATTTAGGGAAATCTTCTATGGCGGCTTCAAAAGCCTCTTTCATTTCAGCCATTAGCATAATGCATCAACAAAACAATAAGGTATTAAAAATACATCAGAAAAATGATTGTGGTGCGGCTGAGAGGCCCAAAGAGTACTTCAAAATGAAGACAAATGTTCAGATCTGTGGTAAAATGACTTACCCTGCAAAGAATCTTTAGAAAAATCTACAAAAAAGCATCTCTCATGAAGGAGTTGACCCAGACCAGCAGCATGGCGGTGCAATTTTTTCTCCAGTAAGGCCAAATGATGAATGAATTTAGGGTTATTGCTTTTATAAGTTTTTCTCTAATTCGAATTATGGTGCTTTATTGCCTTTATTTTAAAACAAAATCATTATGTTTTCCTTTGCCTGTGTTTTGACTCTTAAGTCAAGTCGACGACTTATATGCATGATGGCTGACTATTGTCAAATGTTTATAATATGCATGGTGTTTTCCAATGATTATTAATGGAGAATGCATATATTGTGAAATATATGCCAAGTATGATATATGAAAGTCATTAAATGGGACTCAAGTTTTTAACTTTGTTGGTTGGAAATTTTGTATTCTCGTGAAAGCGTACAAAATTGAGATTTCAACCACAGCACGTGAGTTTGAACTCTCCTAATTAAGGGAAGGCTCCCCCTTTAACTAAATAAAACTAAATGGATGGGACAGCAATCGTTCCTCTTGTTTCAGGAAAGATTACGTTCTTCTCTCTTCACAGAAAAGACACAGTAAATGTTACTAAACTTATTACAACAGCTATGCAGTGAAATTAAGAGAAAGGAAATAAAGTTTCCTGAAAGCACAAAGACTTCCGTTATTTCCTCCGGGACGGGAAAACAATTCGATAAGCACAAAGTCTTGAAGAATGAAATCCTATCAACCTTTTTCAGAACGATTACTTTATGGAAATATACAAGATAAAACAGCTCAAAGACTGTAATTACAATGTATCTTTAAACTACTCTAAATGAGAAATACTTATGAGCACAAAGACTTATAATTCTTCTCTATTTCTAACACTAACTATGAATTCAATTCTCACATTTACAGCACAAAGTCTGCAAATATTTAAATCAAATCTCTTTTCAGCAATCTTCAACAATTCTCAAGTAATCACAATATAATAAAACAAGGATTCAGCTCAAAGTCTGAAATTCCAGCTTCTTGATATCACTTGAAAATTCACAATATTTCACTATAAAGCTCAAAGACTTTATGAGTACAAAATTCTGCAGAGTTTTCTTGCTTGCTAAAAAGATAAAAATATACAATAGACCCCTCAAGTATTTATAGGAGGAGGGTATGGAGAAAAAGGTGGGAGGATCTCAACAAACTTGAGAAAATCTCTCAACCGATAACTAATTGCGATTGACTTATTCAAAATTACAATCCAAATTGTGATTTGTCTTGTAAGATTTTACATGTAATTACATTTTCGAAAATTGCAAGGAAAGAACACTTGCAATTGCAAAATTTGTTTTTACATATATATTGTCGAAAGTAAAATTACATAAAACAATCTAAAACTTAATTTGTTTCATTCCTATCTTTGAAAGATAAGAATTTGCTGATGATGGTCTGCAACTCATTTGGATCTGGACCCAACGTGTTCTTGGCCACTGCAACTGTCTTCAAAATTACATCAAAGTATCTGATAGTTGCCAATCTATGCTCTTCATAATTAGTTTGCATTTTCTCAAGGATTGTTTGATGATTGACAAGCTTTTGAATCGAATCCATAGAAAACTGCTCTGATTCCATTTGTTGACGAAGACTGGCTGCCATTTCTGAAGTAACTGAATCAGCTTCAAGTAATTCATCTTCTTGATTTAAAACCGTACATGAGATCTTTTCAAAACTTGAAAGAATATCCTGCTGAACTTCATCATTCATTTCTAAAGTGGCCTGGATATCTTTGATAAGATCTTGAATGACCAATGATCTATTTGTCATAAGTTCTTCAAATTCTATGTACTTCTCTCTGTTTGGCAAGATTGGCATTTTGTAACTTAACTTGATCTATCTCATGCCAGATTTTTAAATCCTTCTCAAGTGATTCCAAACTCTGCTTGAAGACTTCCAAAGTTTGATTCAGCTTTATCTTTGCTATTCTGACATTTTGAGAACTTGCAACGTCTTCTCAATCATTGGAATGCTTTTCTCAATCAGCTGAGTTATCCATGAATCAATTGCTTTAGCCTTTTGTGCAATTCTTTCTAATTGTCTAACTGATTCATTTGGAGGAGCTGTAGATAGAGAATCAACTGCCTCTGATGATCCTGTAATCCTTTGAATGACTGAAACCAGTTGAGCATTGTCTTCTTTGAGCTTTTCCTTTTTAGCTAAGAGTTCGTTATAGCTTTGTGTTAAAATTGTCACTGAACTCTGAGCATCCTGCATCATATTGGCATGAGTCTGCTTGCCCAATTCGACTCTTGTGAATCTGTAGTCAGATACCTGCATTTCTTCATGCGATTTATCAACTAAGGGCTCTGCAATTTCAGCATATTTCATTCTGTTGCTGTCAACAAAAACTTGTGAGACCGTTTTAGCTTTCTTTGCAATCACTGGTTTTGATTTCTTCAATTTTCAGAAATCAAAAATATCAGGAGACACTGCTTGTTTCTTTCTTTTGGGAGCAACTGAATTCAACCATGGAGGAAGATCCAAGGTTGTCACATCTGAAATGGCAACTGCGGTCTCAGTAGAAATAGCCTCAGTTTGAGATACAACAGAAATTCTTGAAGGTGCCTCAGTTTGTACAACAACAATGTTTTGCTCAGAGGACAAATTGCAACTAGGATTAGCCATGAAACAATCAAAGTTCGTTACAGACGTATCAATTTCTGGAAGAGTTGTTTCTGACATGGCTGAAAAGATTGGATTGATATCAAAAATACTCTTGAAGTTAGTAGGCAAGTTCATCATGGGAGTATCCGTTACAGATGAAGACTGATGACAAGTCTCTTGTGGTGGAATAGAAGGAACAAAAACGGTGGAAAAGGAATCAATATCACTGTCGATAGGGGACATAGGAGATATGACTGATTCTGGTATCAGAGCTTCAACATGAGGAATTATCTCACTTAGAATGGTAGAGGTCTCAAGAACCTCGTCTTCTTCTTGCTGATCTAATATCTGAATCTGCATTTCATTGACTTCCTCACCCTTTAATGTTTCCCTATCCAATGGTTGTTCTGGAGCTCTGCTTACTTTCAGCTTGATTCTGGTACTTGAAGAGGAAGCTCCTTCTTTTGATTGTTCTCTGATTTCTGATTTCAATCCTCTAGGACCAGCTGGGTCATCTTCAGCTCTAACTTTGATTTTGATAGTCTTGACACCTATGCTTTTGAGCCAAGAGTTGGTGTTCGCCAAGACTGATTGGAATCTATCAAAGATAGAGACGGATTCCTTTTGAGACCATTGAATTGTAGGAATGGGAGCATTAGCAACTCCCTGTTCTTCGTACTCAGGATCCAAAATCTGCTTATCATCAATCACTCCTTCCGGAATTAAAGTCAGATTTAGGTCAATTATTTGCTCCAAAGTCAGCCTGCAATAATCCATTTTATATACATCCTTTTCTGTACGGAGATCTGCCCAAATGTCCTCAATGCGGTGAACATGAGTGAAGGAGGCTCTTTTTATTTTATCCTTCATCCTTCTGTAATCAAAATCCACCCTAGCTTGGAATCTTTTCAATGTTATCTCCTGAAGTTCAGTTTCCATTGCTTTGGCTCTTGAAGAGGTTGTCAAAGAATACCTGCCGATTACCAATGGATTATGTGAAGAAATACCAATTCCAGACTTGTGTTGTGAAGCTTGACGTGAATGAACTGCCATTAACTGCCTTCCCGGCTCCATCAGAATGATCTTATCAGTTGGATATCTCGGGAGCATATAAGGTTGGTCTTCAAAACAGCCAACTCTCATATAGGTGAATGTTGGAAATTGAAGAAACAAGCAGCCATATTGATTTACCTTATTCCAAGCTGCCTCAGATACCCTGTTATTTACCAACTCTTTATCAAACAAACACATAAAATAACCAAAGAAGGCATCTTGAACCCTTCTATAATGTGCTCGACTTGGAATGAAAGTCAGCTGATCATAATATTTCCATACAGGCACCAACGATCTGTCACCTTCAGGAGATAGGCCTGGAAAATGCCTCAAGGAAGCTGCTATGTAAACCAAATATGAATTCATATAGAAGGTTAGAGTGGTAGGAACCTGTGCAAGCTGTTCACACAAACAATCACTGATTATTTCTCCCCAGAAAATTGGATGATGTGCTTTTCTAATGACAACCATGAACTTGTACATCCAGCTTTCAAACACACTAGAAACTTTCAACCCTGCAATTCTGCTCAGAAGAGTGATCATGTCGTTAATTTCTTCTATAAAATCAGACCGGTACAACTTAGGCATACGGGTCACACAAGGTCGTGATTTAAGAAGCCATTTAGAGTTGATGTGTTTAATACAATCACTCTTTTTCTGCTCAAAATGTCTATGAGCACTCTTCAATGAAATCTCTGAATAAGTAGTTGCATCAGGTACTCTGAAAACCCTGTTGATTGTTTCAGCATCAAGTCTGATAACTACGTTGCCATCATCATCCTTGATTGTTCTGGATTGTCTATCAAAGCGAGCTGCACATGCAAGGACAAATTCTGGTTCAAGGGCAGCAACAGGAAAAGAAGCCACCAAATGAATATGACTTCTCAGCAACTTTTGCATATCAGAAGAAGTGGATTTTTCAGCTCTTTTAAGAAATTCGGACATATCAATATGCCCAATTTCTGTATCTTTGATTTCATCGATGTTTGAAACAACGTGAGATGGAGAGATCTCATTCTGATATTTGTCGAACTTATACTTCATCTTTTTGCCTGCTGGAGAAGTTGGTTCATCCGTCATTGAACAGGAATCTGCAAGACTGCGGTGAAAACCCCATAAGGTCAGCACATCATCAGCATCAACGTGAGTGGACATGGCGGAACTCAAACCCTAGAACAATGAAATGGATTTTGAAAGAAAGAGGGAAGGCGAATGAAGATGAATACGAAATGAATGGAAGGGTGGAAGTCAAAAACAACATGTCTCTTTGAAACAGCAAGACAAAAGAGATCTTGGCTTGGATTTGGAATTTCGTCCAAAAAGGTCAACTTTTGTGCTTTTTAAGGCAATTCGGGTTTTTGAATGACTTTGACAATTTCGGAACTTTTTGACACTTTAGCAATTTTGCTTTTTGCAATTTCGGGATTTTTATGAGCTTTGACAATTTTCACAAAGGCAATCGGGATTTTTCAGAAGTTTAACAATTTTTGAACTTTGCAAATTTAAAAATTGTTATTTTAATTACAAATCCCGAAATTGTATTTTTAGGCTAAAAACCCGAAATGAACACAAAGTGAAAAGTTATTTTGTGAAAAATAATGATGGATATATGAAGTGGCGAAATGAAGTGAAAGGAATGAGCATGATATGTGAAATTTTATTGCTGGAAATGAACGGTGAAATGGAAGAAATGCGTTTTAATCATGTAAAGCATTTTTTAAAGGGAAAATGCATTATGTATGAAATATGGAGGTATGTGAAATGAGATGGAAGGTAAAATTTTAGTAAAATGGAGAAGGCGTTTGAATGAATATGAGAAAAACACATTTTTATATAAGGGCGAATGGAGATAATATGGAGATATATGAGTGAAGATGGCGAATGAAATGGAGGAATAAATGGCAGTGAGAGTGAATAACGAAATGAAAGAAAATGGTGAGTAGACAAGTAAATGAAAGAGGCGAGAATGTATCAGGAAAACACGTTTTAGTATGAAGGCGAGCTTTTGAGATAAATAAATGTATTTAAGATAAAGAAAACCAGTAAGAGAAAACGCGTTTTGATAAAACTAGCAAAAATATCAACAAATATACCAAAATAACCATGATGAAAGCGAAGGATAGAAAGAAAAACGCGTTTTGAAACAGTGATAAAAAGTAAAAACGTGGTATGCAGAAGACAATATCATTGATAATAAAATAAAACGCACATAGATGACAGTAAAATATGAAAAGGAAGATGAAGAAAAACGAATCATACCTGAAGAAGAATTCGGACTGGAAAACAATGATAAAGCAAACCCTAGGCGCGTTGAAAAAGACAGAGACTCGGTTATTTACTGGTAAAAGTCCGAATTTGAAGCATTAAGGTCGACCAAATCTCCATAAAATGAGGAAATAAATGCAAAGAAGAATTCAACCAGCTCGAATCTGAGAAGAATCGGATTTTTCAGAGGCTTTACATGCTCTTTTTTACAAAATCGGGTTTTTGAAGCAAAATAACAATTTCACTTTAAACCAATTCGCATTTTTCAGATCAAAAAACAATTTTTATTTTGAACTTTTTGAAGAAATTCGAACTTTTGAAGTCATTAAAGCAAAATCGGGTTTTTAAGGCACTTTAACAATTTCGGGTTTTTCAAACACTTTAGCAATTTTGCTTTGGAGTCTAAATTTCCCTATTTGTTGAGTTGCTCAGAAAACCCGAAATTGATGAAAAAGACACCAAAAACAACTCAGAAATCGACGAAAACGGAAACGTAAAGGGGAAAAAGAGTAGCCCAAAGGTTAATCAACCTAAAACAGAGATTTTCCACCCTTTGCACCTCGTAATGCGTGCCTTAGAGAAGAAAAATCTCAAGTTTTAAGAAAATTTTGATTGGTTACCCAAATTTTTAAACGAGTTAAAAATTTAGGATAACAAACTTGACATTGATCTTTTATTTTTTGCATTAATCAATGTAAGCTGATTAATTAAATGATATATTATAAATCATTTAATTAATTTAGCATCTTAAAGTGCAAATAAAAGATATTATGGAGTTCCATGCAGATACAAGTAGCCTCAACTGAAGATTACTCATGCATAGTGCAAGGGTGGAGTTGCAGTTATCATGGGCAAGTTGATTAAAGCAGGGTGGATTTTGCATGTTTTGGCCCACATTCAGAGATTTCTAGTTCAGTTTGAGTTACAGATCAGTTGCATATATTATGAATGCAAGTTTGAAGCTGAGTTCACTCATTTTTGCATGAGTTTGAACCTTATTTTCAGGGATTTTTCCTTTTGCTCATGGATTTTCTTTGGAGATATCAATTTTTACACTGAGTTTCACTTTCAGTTTCATCTTCATGCCTTTGAGAGGCTTATTGTATAAAGTGTAATAACTTAGTTATTTTACACTAGTTCTTGTTATTCAGCCTTTGCATTCTGCAAAGTGAATTGTCATGTAACTCAGCTTTCAGATTAATACAGGTTCATTAGTTTATGATTTGCAAAGGATTCCTTCTAATTTTTCAATATTTTTGAGTTTGCCTTCTAAATTTCAGGCATCGTTATTGTGAGGAATTTGATCAAAAAATTATTGTGTTTTCAGCTCTGAAACCTCTAATTTTTCTGTCTTTTTCACATATATGTATGCAATTTTAGTTTAAGTTCACTGGTTATACACTGTGCATGTACTTGATTAATCGATTTAGTCATGAAAACCTTGTTTTCCCTCAATATTGTATTAAATCAAAGCCTTTGTTTAAAGCAGTCAGGTGATTGAGCTATCAAATCAGGTTGTGTGAATTAAAGTACTGAGTGATTATTTGTGAGTTAGGTTGCAATTAGATTTCCAATCAGGTGCATCAATAGGTTTCATTACAATTTAAGCATTACTTTCAGTACTTCTATCCCTTTTCCAACAATTTACTAGTTATTAATTTGAGAATCATATAGGAAGTCGGCCTAGAATTCAGAGGTTCAATCTCATTACAGGTCACCCACAACTTGATTTTGATCCAATGTTTCAACAGATTGCTGAATTTAACCATTCAAGCGTTCAGGTGCAATCTGATTGACAACACTAGTTTCACTAGCTAATCAATTTAGTGGTCACCTCTAGAGACAAAGTCTTTGTAAAATCATTATCTATCCCTCTAATTATTACATAGATGAAGGCATAATTAAAAACACAATAGTTCTTCTAGCTCTCCTTTAGCTCTAGGTGGGGATAATGATGGTACACTTTTGTTTCTCTTAGTGGGAGTGAGCCAACTCTTCTTAGTCCTAGAAAACTAGCATGACAAGCCATCAGGTTCACTAAATAGGATGTAGTATAGAACTTGGCGTTCTCTAATACATCAATAAATTTATCATGTAAATTATCACCGAGGATAGTTTCCTTGTCAATTTTCTTCCCTTATGTTATCTTTAGGATGTAGTAACACATCCAAGGGTGTAATTATTTAGCATAGGGGTGCCTATACACTTTGTTGAGGAGTGTGATAAGATATTTTACATCTTTCTTGAACTCACTCTTGTGCTACAACTTTGGCATCTTCTATGTAGACTTTCTTAGTATAAGGAGAAGACAATTATTAATAAATTTTGTGACCATATTATGCTACTTTTCATAGAAATCCAAGGCCTTTTTCATATCAATGCTTTCATACTTGGAATATGCTAGGAGATCAAACACCTTCTCAATCATCTCTAGATAGATGTCCAATACACTTCACCTAATGGGCCAAATATCTTCCTCTTTCACTAAGCATAGTGTTGGGAGCAAGCTAGTACCAATTTAGGGGATTACAATAAGACTGGGAAGGTATTTGCTTCCACGAATCCAAAGTTTACTATGCACCTAGCCATGAAAGTCTTGTCTCCCTCCATGTAGAAACATAAATTTAAAAATATCAATGTGGCCCAAATTTGTATCACCTATCTTGATGTATGGTGAGAATATTTAAAAGGAGGAGGTACCCCTTGAATTGTATGTCATCTCGGAAGGATCTCCTTGCATTACATTGTAAAACATACATGAACCAAATATTAGAGAGCATTAAATAAATATTGAAAGAATAAGCGTATTTATGGCTAGTCATTTTAGGTAAAAAATAAATCAAAATATGATTACCAACCCATTATTAGACTGCTAAGGTCAGCCATATCTTATGCAGGTATCGAGAAACAATGGGATCCAATACTTATAATAAAGCCCACATACAGTTTGTTGGGCCTTGAGAACCAATTACAATAAGTAACATCTATCAGAAAGAAAACAAACAAGAAGGACCCAAAGCCCCAATTTCCCATGAGGTGAACAATGTTTGTGTAGAAGATCAAGCATTGGGTAATCCTCATAACCCATACCACGAAGGAAAACCAACATAAGAATCTTTGACGACCCGATCCCACCTACAAGTCTTAGTGAAAATATTCAATAATTAGAAGTTGGGTATACCACATAACTTATATCAAAAACATACACCAAAACAAGTAACCTCGACGACCCAATCCCAGTTATGAGACATAGTTTAAAGCATTGGGGATTAGATGCCAAATATGCTATGTTCCCCTAACCAACATGCCTAAACAACCAAGGAAAATATCAAAAGCATGGAAGTGTATGAAGTGAGACTAGGGGTTATCAAGGATTAGGGATTAGAGATACACCCAATCACATGCCAATAAGGGAGACCTAACAAGGGAAGCTTGATCAATGATTTTTGAAAGGCTTAGAACATAGAATGTGTAGGATATTAGGGACTCGAGGGACCCTTAACCTCGTATTAAAACCAACACGGCAACATAAAATGGTTTGATAACCTAACAAGGCACAATGACATCATCATCATAAAGAACCTCAAAAGGTGTGTCAAAATAGAAATGGATTCAACCAAGGTAAAGAAATGAAAAGATCAAGAACAAAAGGGACAAAACCAAAAACATTGAAAAAACTCACAAAGCCTGGTTGAATTGAAGACCAAAAAAATGAAAGGACACGACACAAAAATGACAATGAGGAAAGGGAAAAAGACCATGATAAGGAAAACTCAAAATAGACCTAAATCAAGGCTAGGATCAAACAAAATCCCATTAAAACATAAGATAGATAAAAAACGAGTAATCCCACAATAATGAGTCCCACTTTTTGGCCAAAGTAGGACGTTGAAATCAACATTTTGAACTAAATCTTTACTTTTTGGGACCTATAGTAGCTAAATCGTTAAGAATTTGAAGATGACACGAACTAGTGATTTTGTGACAATTTGTGTGTAAAATCTAAATATATATATATTTTTGAAATAAATTGTGATTTTTTTACGTAACTTTTAATAACTTGTTTTTTATAGTAAACAACATTTTAAAAAGTGACATTTATGTCGTAACACAATTTTTCTTTTCTATAAAAGGATAAAATTCTAATTTTTAAAATATAGATTTGTAACATTAATATCTTGTGCATGGATTTTTTTATAATTTTTTGTTGCATATTTATTTTTAATTAATTTTTGAAGTTAGAGTAATTATAATACAGACATAGGTGTATGTCGTAACACAACTTGTTTCATAATATTGAATTTCAGTTTTTCTTTTGGTTGAAACAATGACATCAATACCTAGTGCACATATATTTTTTGAAATATTTTTTCACTATTTAACTATTTTTCCATATATATAGAACAAAGAACTTGATGTTTGGTGAAAAACCTGTGTTCAATAAAAATTAGAAAATAAATACAACAAAATAAAAATATATTGAAATTATACTTGTTAGAAAGCTCATTTTGAGAACTACAATCTTGCAAATTGTCTTGTCAAGTTAATTCCATTTGAAGGTCCAACCCGAGGTTTGAAACTAGACTTTCTGAGGAAAATATGAAGTAGATATTGAAAGTGTATACCTAAGGCCCTTCGTTCAAAGGTAATTCGTTCCCCAAAAAAATAAAAATAAATAAAAAAACCTTCAAATGAAGATAATTTTCAAAAATGGAACAAAGGTCCCTTTTTATTCCTTTTATGGAAATTTCCATATAAGGAATAACATAAAAGAAATAAAAAAAGGACCTTCGTCTAAAGGTCCTTTTTTTCCATTTTTGAAAATTACCTTCGTTCAAAAGTTTCAACCTTTGAATGAAGGTACTTTTTGATATACCTTCAAATGAAGGTACCTTTGTTCAAAGAAAAACCTTCAAATGAAGGTGTTTCTATGTTTTTACTTACATTTGAGATTGGAAATTTGATGTCCCAAGATTGGGACCCATTGTTGTGGGACGATCCAAACCTACCTATAAATGGTGTGGGGAGGAGCATAAAGATAAATACATTGAGTAAAGTCCATAACAACTATGCACATGAATTGCCTCATGAGCACAACACAAACAAGAAAACAACAAGGGCCTTGAACACACTAACAACCTCCAGGATATAATAATGGCTTTAGAGTCTGATGGATATTGCAAGGATGCACAAGAGAGAAAGAACACAAAGAGAAAATGACCTAAAAATCACACAAACAACTATAAAAACCTACCCAAACCTTAGTGCCATAAGTGTCATTAATGCATCTTAGAGAAATGAATGCAGTATCGACAATAGGTGGAAGACAATCATATCTTGCATTAGAGATCGAGGTGCTAGAAGTTTTCCTACTAACATGTTGGAATGGCAAGATTCAAAAGTTTGATGAGATGACTTATCAGCCCAACCTAACCATCAAGAAGCAGAGCTTTAGAGGATTCTTTACAATCATGCCACAATGACTAACTTTAAAATATCAATAAGTTACTAGGTACATGAAGAAGGGAATAAGACATATGTTGGGGCATCAAGGATTTAATCTCAATAAACCTAACCTGATTTGGCTACTCCTATTCTTCAAATTTTAGCAATTTAATCCACCAAAGTATTTTGTACAAGCTTTGAACTATCCAAACAAAATGTATTGATTTTATCCACAATTAAAAAATAAAAATGAACTCATTGAATGCCTATTTAAATAGAGGAAAAATCACACTAGCACCCAACAAAATCTCAATCATGGGATTATTTCCTATATCCAATGGTTGGCACATTATTTTCATATTGTCAATTGTAAATTATTCTAACTTTTGCAACATTGCTCACCTTTGCCAACTCAGTAGCCCCTCCAACCAACGACACACATTTAGGGGTTGCTAGATGCACTCAATTGAAAAAATTGCAACACTGGTTGTTTTTATCCTATGTGGCATTTGGGGCCCAAAGAACTAAACTCAACTTTATTAAATCCTTCTATAATGCAAAAGGGCAATAAACAAAAAGGTGAGCCCATGCATTTTAAACATTTGTGAGTGAAATGATGACCTTGTATGCCAACAAAGAAATCCTTAATTTAATTACTCAATACTAAGTCACGTCTGATTGTATTAATTGACCTTGTCTAGCAAGAAGGCACTGTATCAACTATTAGTACAAACACATTTAAATCTCCAATATTTTATTATTTTAAAATTATTATTTATCTCAAATAACTTGAAGAGTTAAAAAATGAGTGAAACTCTTCAGCCAATCAAATTACTAAAAAAACATTTTTTAAATATTTTTAATTAAAATTTACATCTTAACTTTGCAAAACATACTTTAAAAAAAATCTAACTTTTGATTTGTTCTTGTTAAACAATTTTAAATGTGAGAGATCTGCCTATCCACATGTACTAAATAAAAACTAAACCTGTACAAAACATGTTATATTACTAAAAATACTTTATAAACAGATACCATTACTTGACACTCATAGCAAACGTTGTAGTTGATTTCAAACTACTTTAATATCAAATCTGTCCGCATGCCTCTAGATTTCCTAACAGCCCATCTATTGCAACCTCTGAAAGCGTAGTGCTAGTTATATAAATCAATAGGAATGTTACACTGAAGTGTTTTGAAGAGATGAAAAACACTGTACGTAAAATACATGAACTGTCTCGTCAGGGACATTGACGGTCATTGAGAAAGGATGGAGGGAATATGCAGGCGAGTGACAAAACAAATATGGAATGCTGCCAATTCGTATGTTTCATTGTCATGTAAACGGAGCGTCTGCGGATTAGATAAGCCCAGAGAATCACCCTTCCCGAATCTTCTGGGCGTCCCCTGGCTAGCTCTTCAATGCAGAGGAATTAAAATTACTGGCACCGATGTATGTTATCATAAGCATTGCATTTTTTCAAAAATTATTTACATACGTTTTGAAGACTTTTTATTTTTCTTGATGTGAATTTCCGATAATGAATTTTAAAAGGGTGTCGGGTAAGCTTAAGTCGTATTCGGTTGATTGCCAGTTCTTGAATGCACACTTTAGTCTTTAGGGTTATAGGCAGTTCTAATGGATTGGAGATTCGAACACCACAACCTCGGTTCATGTCTACTAATTGTTACATGCCGTCCTTATGGAGTGTGGATTTGGACAAGGGAATCTGGCTACATTTCTACTGAAGTTATAGGCTTTCCTATTAGATTTGCTCGGACCAGTTATGGTCCAACATATCCATATTTACTTACCCGCATTCATTTTCTGTTACATTACATCACAATACCTTGGGCATTGCAGGCCAGTTTCGATTAAAACGTCGGGAAGCTTGAACCATTTTTAGATTTGTAAAAATCAATTATACGCATATTTATTAATCCACATCCGTTCTCTGTTAGCATTACACTACAATCACATTCCTATTGCAGGTCAGTTTCGATTAAAAAGAAGGTAAGTTTGAACACATTTTTTGGTCCATTAACACTGGGTTAATAAACCTAGCGAGCATCAACAGATGTATTTTATGCTAACTTTCAACAATAACAAACTCTCCTACACTGTATAATACTCCAAAACACATGAAGTTACAGTAACATATGCTTAATATCATCCATAATGATATGAAACATCAAAAGAGGGCACATCCACAATGCAGTAACACATACAACACCAAGTTCAGCTGGAGGAAACCCTCAAACCGGTGAAAATTTCCAGGAAGAGTATGCTTCTAAGCACCTAGACACTGTCTGGGTATTCATTACAGAGATTATGTCACAAAGCAATGAAGATCAGAAAGCAATGACAATTGATGTCACAAATACCAGTTTGTTGTTCTTCAGATGTACATGGCTGTGCCTGGTAAAGATGCTACTCTTCAACACGTCTAGGCTGTAGGAAAGGGCTGGCGCTAGAGATGGCTGCAATGCCATGACTGGTGACAACTTCTACATGTTCTTTTACCCAGCAGTAATTCCCATGATTCCTGTGCTATACCACGGCCCCTACCAATCCTCCAAACCTTCAGCAAACTCACCCCCAGCTGCAACTACGACCCCCTCACATCCTTCATTTGCAAGGGTATTGGGTGGTGTGAGAGTGTATGCAGACCTGCGACCCTTTCAGAATGCCCATGGCTAGCCTCTGATGCTTATGTGGACCCCTCAGACCAAAACGCCTCTGTTTGCAACTGGAAAACTCCATGTAGGAAGTATTGGCAGCTTCAGTTTTAGGTTTGATCACTTCCTAGCCAGCATACAACAAGACATTTGCCCAACTCTCAATATGCAGATAAAAACCCTTCAGTCGTACACCCTGTGCAATATTATTTCCTCAAAGGTTGTCAAACAGTTTTATTATACCTGAACTCGAGAATATATAACAGTATGCAAATGCTCTCAAAGCTGATTAATAACCCTGACCTCCAATGAGCAAGAAAGATAAATCATTTACCACAAATTTATGTCTGATAATTTGTCTTGCCTGACAAGACTCACAAATTATCTCAATCGTTCAATCCAATCTTGAAGCACAACTGCGAATCCTGTTTGAATTTGCCTCAATCCAACCAGGGTGGAATCTTTCACCACCGAAAGCAGATACCCGTAGGAATCCCACCTAGGGTTTCAAACTCCGAAGAGCTCCACCTGAAAACTAAAACCAAAATAATAATCTTCGCATAATGAGAAATGAGCTCTTTGTCCTTTTTATAATACCTTTTGGTGCAGGGGCACCCAAGTCTTCATGTTAAAAGGTCGTCAAGTGATAAGTTTTGTTTGGTTTTTTGAGTTGTTCTTATGTAATAAGGTCTTTTAAGACCATTTGTTATGTTTTTAGGTCAGTTGGGGTCATTTGTGTAAAAGATGTCAATTTTGCAATAAGTTGCATAAGCAACTTTGCATTTTTGGGTTGTTGTGGAAGTTGAACGGTTGGGGTTTGGTTTTTTGGTGGGAAAACAGTTGGAAATGTTTTGTAATGCCTTTAAAAAACATTGGTGAACGTTGGTTCAAAGTTCTAAAGTTGTAAATTTGAATTTTGAATAACAAGTATCCTGATTTCTGCGTTTTGGAGGCTTAAATTGCTGCTAAACTGATCTGTACGGCTCCGTACGGCCTGAGAGCGAATAAACTTTGATTGGAATTGATGGTGCTCTGAATCCTTGTTCTTTTGCATTTGGTTTCATTTGATTTCATCAAATTTGGAGTAAGTTAGGGCAGATTTACTAAAAGTTGCTTGAAACCCTCATTAGGGTGTGTTTTGACAGAAAATCATGAATTTCTTCCCATTCCACCTATGAACAAGCCTTAAACTCGGTGGAATGGGTGTAGATATGTTGTGTTTTGTGTTTTTAATGTTGCAAGAGCAGGGGATGGAGGTTGGTGCAAATTTGTTGATGCCCTAGTCGGAAAACCTCATGTATTTGGCATAAAAATTGCATAGGGCTTAGGGTTTGTAGAAGAACTCTTGGAAGATTGTTGAAATTGCTTTGGAAGGTCTTGACAGACACTGCATGACATGTCTGGGCCATTGGAATGAAGGTTTGAAGTCTAGAGTTGGAAAACCTTGTTGTGACCTAGTGGAGCAAGCCTAATTAGGCCTAATTCAAAGCGTAGCAGCAAAAATTTGGCCTTTGTGTTCCAAAACACCCCCACCTACAATTGAGATATGTTGTTAAAGGGCATAAAGGGTATCTAAATCTGTAGTTAGATTTTGGATATGAGGTCTGGTTTGAAAATTATGTTGGAAAAACCGGTTATGGAGTGCTACTAGGAGTTAGCAGACCTAAGAAGAGAAACCCACCATTTAATGCTTGGAAACTTGAGGAGTTGATTGTTTTAGATCATTTTGAGGCTAACCACCCTTGCTCTGCATCAAATTGGTATCAGAGCTTAGGTTGGTCTGTAAGAGGGAAAGTGTGAAGCAACAAGAGAACAAGATGCCTCCAAAAAGTAACACTATGGCTAGAGAAATGAATGAAATGAAAGAGAAGATTGCAAAAGAGATTAAGAGATTGAAGGAACTGCAAGATATGGTAGTAGCAAGGCTTGAGGCTGTTGAAACCAGTCAGAGGAGAGGTATGGTCACAGGTGATGTGAGTGACCATGAAGAAGAAGAGGAAGAGGAGAATGACCAAGAAGGATTCCAAGAGGAAGAGTTGGATTTTGATGAGCAGAGGATGGCCAAGCTACTGAAGGCAGTCAAGGAAGATAAACACAAGGTAAAGATGGATGTACCTATGTATGGAGGGAACTTGAATGATGAAGAGCTTTTGGATTGGATTGCAACAATTGATAATTACTTTGAATGTGAAGACATACCAGAGGAACAAAGGGTAAAGTTGGCAAAAACAAAACTGAAGGGTCATGCCCTACTTTGGTGGGATTATGAGTAGATTGAAAGGAGGAAGAAAGGCAAGTCAAAAATTGTCTCTTGGGACAGAATGGTGGCTAAGCTTAAGGGTAAGTTCTTACTGACTGATTATGCAATTCAATTGTACAAGAAACTTTAAAATATGAAACAAAGAGATATGGATGTCAAAGCCTATACTGAAGAGTTTCATAAGTTGAGTGTAAGAGCAGGTCACATGGAGGATGATGTGGAGGAAGTGGCTAGATATCTTAGTGGGTTAAGATTTAACCTCCAAGATGAGTTATGTTTGACAAACTCAAGGACGGTAGAGGAATGCTATCAATTAGCAATCAAGGCTGAAGAAAAGCTAAAGAGAAGGCAAAGGCAAGCAAAACAGGGGCAGAGGCAGCAATTCTAGAGGAAGAGGGTCATTTTCTAATCCGAGACAGTCATATGAGAGCCAAGAAGATACAAGCAAAGTCCAAGACCAAGTTGTAGATGCAAGAGGTGGATTTAGAGGAGGTAGATCAGGCTTTAGAGACAGATTTGGAGGTCAAGGAAGAGGATTTAGTGGATTCATAGGAAGATGTTACCAATGCAACAAGTTTGGACATCAAGCATGGAAATGCACGGAAGATCAGACCACTACTTCGGCCGGGGAAGAGAGGAGAACTCAGATTGTTCAAGGAGATGATTGTGAGAGTGTGAACTCAACATCACAGCATGCTGCTCTAGAAGTTGGTGAATCACTCATGGTAAGGAGAACCCTCATCAAAGTACCAATAGAGAAGGAGCCACCACAAAGGAAGACTCTCTTCAAGACAACTTGTAAGTGCTTGGGTAAGGTTTGTAAAGTTGTAATTGATTTAGGTAAGTACAAATAATATGGTTTCAGTTGAGATGGTTGAAAAGCTTAAGTTGCCAAGAATACCACATACTACCCCTTAGAAAGTCTCTTGGTTAAATGAGGGTCAACATGTTTTGGTGAATGAACAAAGTTGGGTGGAGTTTCATATAGGAGGATACAAAGACAAAATTTTATGTGACATAATACCCATGGATGTGTGCCATTTGCTGCTATGGCAATTTGGTAGGCCTTGGCAATTTGATAGGCATGCTATGTATGATGGAAGGAGGAATACTTATGAGATAGAAAAAGATGGGGTCTCTTATACCTTGACACCATTGAAAGAGGAGGATAAAGGACAAAACATGGGATCTAATGTGATGATGGTAGGTAGAAATAAGTTCATAAAGGTAGAAGAAGAGGAGCACATGGACCTTGCAACCACTCCTAAACTTGGAGACATTATGACAGCAGAAATGAAGAATGATTTGATTTTGGAGATCCAAGGTTGGCTTAAGAAGTATGTTGCTATGATGATAGGAGGGGTGTTCCATTCGTTGCTTTCAAAGGGGAATATTGGTCATTCCATTTCTTTCATGCCAGAGGTTAGTATGACTAATCAAGCAGCAGTTATAGGGGCACAACAACAGATGGAAGAGATGAGAAGCAAAGGTGAAGAGGTCAGGGATAAACTGCAAAGGAATGTGGACAAGTCCAAGCACACAATTGAAGTGAAGAAGAAGGAAGTTCATTGCAAGGAAGGAGGAGATATGGTTGCAGGTAATGATGCAGGTTCAACAACATTCTTAGATGAAGCACAAGTCAAAGATCATCCATCAAGTAGGCCTCTGGAGTTGGAGCATATCCTAGGTGCCAAAGAATTCAAAAAGACAAGGGATAATGCTTACTTTCGGTATTTAGTCCATTAGAAAGGTTTACCAAATGAGGATGTCAATTGGGGGTAAAGGAATGACATGATCAATCATGAATCTACTGTTGCAGCACTATCCTCAATGGGACTTGAGTTAATTTTGCTCAGGGAGTATGGTGCAACGGCACCCAAGTCTTCATGTTAAAAGGTGGTCAAGTGATAAGTTTTGTTTGGTTTTTTTGAGTTCTTGTGTAATAAGATCTTTTAAGACCATTTATTATGTTTTTAAGTCAGTTGGGGTCATTTGTGTAAAAGATGTCAATTTTGCAATAAGTTGCATAAGCAACTTTGCATTTTTGGATTGTTGTGGAAGTTGAATAGTTGGGGTTTGGTTTTTGGTGGGAAAACGGTTGGAAATGTTTTGTAATGCCTTTAAAAAACATTGGTGAACATTGGTTCAAAGTTCTAAAGTAGTAAATTTGAATTTTGAATAACAAGTGCCCTGTTTTTGCGTTTTGGAGGCTTAAATTACTGCTAAACTATTCTGTACGGCTCCGTATGGCCTGGGAGTGAATAAAATTTGATTGGAATTGATGGTTCTCTGAATCCTTGTTCTTTTGCATTTGGTTTCATCTGATTTCATCAAGTTTGGAGTAAGTTAGGGCAAATTTACTAAAAGTTGCTTGAAATTCTCATTAGGGTGTGTTTTGACAGAAAATCATGAATTTCTTCCCATTCCACTGATGAACAAGCTTTAAACTCGTTGGAATGGGTGTAGATATGTTGTGTTTTGTGTTCTTAATGTTGCAAGAGCAGGGGATGGAGGTTGGTGCAAATTTGTTGATGTCCTAGTCAGAAAACCTCATGTATTTGGCATAAAAATTGCAGAGGGCTTAGGGTTTGTAGAAGAACTCCTGGAAGATTGTTGAAATTGCTTTGGATGGTCTTGGCAGACCCCACATGACATGTCTGAGCCATTGGAATGAAGGTTTGAAGTCTAGAGTTGGAAAACCTTGTTGTGACCTAGTGGAGCAAGCCTAATTAGGCCTAATTCAAAGTGTAGCAGCAGAAATTTGGCCTTTGTGTTCCAAAATACCCCCACCCGCAATTGAGATATGTTGTTAAAGGGCATAAAGGGTATCTAAATCTGTAGTTAGATTTTGGATATGAGGTCTGGTTTGAAAATTATGTTGGAAAAACCGGTTATGGAGTGCTACTAGGAGTTAGTAGACCTAAGAAGAGAAACCCACCATTTAATTCTTGGAAACTTGAGGAGTTGATTGTTTTAGATCATTTTGAGGCTAACTACCCCTGCTCTGCATCACCTTTTTAGTTTTCCCGCCAAAATCAATTAGCACTTTATTAAATTATCTTTTAAATATTCCCCAACGTCACTTTATAACTCTATTTAATTTAATCATTTAATATTACCTTTATAATTGCACTTTTTGCCAGCAACATTGAATAATTAAATTAATTAATTTTTGTGAGGTGGGATGGAAAACGGGGACATTACACTTGGACATTTGAGACCTGGGTTACTTTTGAAAAAGAGAGTGGTAGTACACAAGGATGATGATAAAGTTACTTTTTGGAAAACTTAAGTTAAAATATTAAATTATTTCCCTTGCATCACCCCATTAGCCTATGGGAAATTAAATAATAGGCTTAGGGTCTCCTTATGACTTATGCTTGGAAAGGGGACATGATATGTTTATTTGTGCATTTTATTTTATTTGTTGAGTTGTGAATGTAGGTTGAATTGGCTTTGGTCACATAAGATGCGAAAAGCGGATGGAAGGTTGAAATTTGAAGATGGAGCTCAATTGACCCGTTCTTTGTTGCACTATCTCCCTTTTCCCTTTTGTTTCTTCAAACCCTTTTCCTCCTATCCCTTTTCCTTACAAATTTTAGAATAGATGAAAGTCAGCCTTCTTTGGAGGTTGCTTGCATAGCAAAATTGGTTGAGCTATTGTCATTGTTGTGCTTGTGGTGCTGTAGAATTCCGATACTAAATCCATACAAGAGGACTATTACAAGAAAAGAAGTATCTGAATTGTTTTTACTTTTTAGCTAATTTATGGGTGCACTTTGGGCATTCTATGTTCATTGTTCCATATAGAGAAATAAGGTTTGTTGCTAAATTTTGGTTTTCTTTGTGGAATATGATAGATAATAGACTCAAGAAGAGTACATGTCATCCGCAAATAGATTGGCAAATAGAGATGGAAAATAGAACTTTGGTACAACTCATTTGGGGTTATAATAGTAGGTATCTCGATGCTAGGGATGAGTCTTTATGTTACATTCAATATTTCCACAATAGAGAAATCCATTCATCTACAAAGCAGTCACCTTTAGAGGCATTTTTGGGTTGTCTACTTCAAGTCCACTTGATGTTGAACAAGAACAACAAAAAAGAACAAGACAGACAAGATTCAAGGGTGACCAAGGCAACTAAGTTTGTTGAGTGGATTTGACAAAAATAGCTCAAGTTGAAAGAGCAACTTGAGTATTCTCAAGATAATACAAGAATAGGCATGATCGACACTTGAGCTCAAGGTGGGAGATAAAGTATGATTGTTGCTAGGCAAGGAAAAATTACAAGGACAAGCTAAGAAAATCAAACCTTTATGGTATGGGCCATTTTTATTTATTTTTGGGGTGGTTGGAAATAATGATTTTAGACTTGACTTAACCCCTATTCATGAGGATGCATTCGGTGCTAAATTATTAATACTTGCATCATATGAGCCTTTCATGTTGGATGATGAGTAAGAAGAATAAGCGCTTCCCTCATCAGAGGCCTTGGTGTATGACAAGCAACCGATACTTTCAAAAGATGTGCTGCTATTGTGGAAGACAAGTTATACCAGAAAAAGAACCCCAGAAGTCTTTGTAAATTGGGCTCAAGGGGCAACCAATAAAGCAAGCCAAGTGGTACTTCAAGGAGACAGTGGGAGAACTCTTCCTCCACTTAGTGTCTCATTAAGCTACCATGGGACCAAAAGTCTCTTGAAGAAGAGAAGTGTGATCCGTGAGGATCTTGAAGTGAGAATTCTTCAACTTGAGGTTTTAAAAAATGAGTAGCAACAAAAAACATCTAGTTGTATCACCAAAATGAAACCGTTGTTTCTTGCAAGGGGCGGTTTTGATATTGCTTGTTCCCCTTCAGTTTTGAAATTGTTGGAGGTTATAATAGCTCTTATGATACTGCTTGTTTGCATGAAGGGATGGTTTCATCTCTACATTAAATTACTAAGTTATTGGTACGCCTAGAATTGGCCTCGGGTACGAAACAAAAAGGTATAGATATGGGGTATGGTACAAATACGGTACAAAAATGGCCAAGAAATGGTTTTCAGACTATGGATACGGGCAGGAAATAAAATGCCACCTATGGGTACGAAAATTTTGTTTTTGGTTCGAACTCAGACATAATCCACGTCAACTTTTTTGGATATTATCTGATTTCTGTTCAAAGGCTGTAAATTGTGATTTTTTTTCTCATTTCAACTTTGCTCACATTTTTCTCCAACAAAATAGATTGTTTTTTAGGGTTTCTCAAGGCCGAATATTTTTGATATCTGTAGGATGGCTGAGATATTTGATGAAGAGCAGTTGAGTCAAATTAGGCATGAGTAAAATGTTGGAGATTCAACATCATAAACTGTATTATATTCCTTTATGGGATTGTTTTGTGCTCTTTGTAAACTTTGCATCTTGTGTTATGTTGACGTTAAGGGCAACTCTGTTTATTCATTGCTTTGTTAGAATTTATAATTGGGACTTGGAAGATATCACTGTTTGGGAGGACATATGACCATAGTCCATTTGACTTCCCTCAACTTTTGAGTGCAGATTCTAATGTTCTCACTGGATGTAAGGCGTGACCTATGTCAGTATCCTTGCACATCTCTTTGGAAAGATGTTCTGATGGTGGTACTAGTAATATAGAATGTTCTAAGCACCATAGAAACCAGATCTCTGTTGTAAGTGATGGCTTAGGATATTGAGATGGCATTGTGTTTGGTCTTCATGAGAAACAGGTTGCCTTGCTATTTCTTCTTTCTATTGATTCACAACATTGAACCATAGCATGAGGATTGAGTAAAAATGTACTGGCTTTACATCAGATTAGGAGTATGAAGGCCCTTGTATTGTATTATTAAATTGACTATGAAAGTGGTGGTGTATTTTTGCTATGTTATTTGACTATTAATATGGTGGTGTATTTTGAACTTAATTACTATTGCAAATATGTATATATTTCTGATTTTTATATGTTTTTGTATTAACGTACCCAAAATGAACCCAACCCCACAAATTTTTTTGATCGAATCCACGTACCAGAATCTCGTATCCGTACCCAAACCCAAAAACGAACTGGTAACTTAGTTAAATTATGAAATTTGATGTGAATTGTTTGACATTTCTCTTTCCCATTCCAACAAATGCATGAGGCAAAAAATGCACGTATATAAGGGCATGAGGAGGTTGGGTTGCATTATAGTTTGCAAACTTGGACTTAATAGACCAACACTTTCTAATTTGGCAAAACCCAACAACTTAAAAAATTACTTTATGGTTTTTTAAAAGTACAAATTTTATGCAAAATTCAGTTACAAGTATCCAATGAGTATAAAACATTGGGGAAGTGTTTTCTATTAGATTTGAATACAAAATTGCATCATTATGTTGATACAAGATCTAGCTGATAACTATTGAGAGTTTATGATGATTGCCTTTGAAAATCATCATCCTAAATTGCATAACTAGGCTAGTTACAAATTGCAACATTTTACAATTTCCACTTCCCTGTTCTAGTGAAGAATTGGGGAGAGGGTCTAGTTTTCGCAATTGGTTTTGGCTCCTAACTTTGAAAATCATCGTCCTAAATTGCATAACTAGGCTAGTTACAAATTACAACATTTTACAATTTCCACTTCCCTATTCTAGTGAAGAATTGGGGAGAGGGTCTAGTTTTTGCAATTGGTTGTGGCTCCTAACTTGGCCTAGAAGGTTGCGTCTATGGCTCCATCTTGGTACTAGATGGCAATGACTCCTCTGTGATATCGATGTCATCCAATCCAATATCTCCTACTTTTGTTGCAATTGCACCTCCATAGCTTGCCTCTTGAAATCAACAATCTCATCCTTTGTAAATAGGGAGGGCTCCTCATCCTACACCATTTAATCACTATAGGGATTAATCTCATCCGAATCAACAACTCCTCTGATTTGCTCTCCACCTTTTTTGTGCAAAGTTGAAGGTTGTATTGCATAATAACTAGGTCATTGAGGCATCGTTGAGTAAACTTATTGGACTTATTGTGCGAATTGTGTAAAAAAAACTCTAATGCTTACAACTAGAAGTGCTACAAGGCCGAGACAAAATTTGGAGGGCTAACTTTTGAAGATTTGGGGCATTTCCACCCCAATCACCCCTCTAAGAATCTACAAATAAGATATTCAATAATTTGTATGCAAGCAATATTTTATTAATAGTTATAATTTGTAACTTGTAAGATATAAGACTTCAATTTTTGTTACCTAGTGTCTGAGTGGATATTCCTCAGATAGCTAGTGGCAAAGAAAAGAGCTTTCCCCTAGCTTGCTTATAATTCTGCAACTCTAAAATAATTAGGTCCTCACCTCAACCTTGGGTGTCATCATCTCAATGCATATTGAGAGGTCCTCCATGACCTCACCATTAGAATCTTTGAAGCTATTGGAGAAGAAAAGCTTGGGGCTGAGGTAGTACTCCATTGCATGAATGGGTTGGTGGAGTTGATGGTTGCAACTTCGATTTGTGATCTTCTGTAATGTCCCCTTCTCAAACCTGATTGTTCTTGTGACCGTTGGCCTTTTTTCTGGAAACCCGAAGGCTAGTCGGAAGATAAATTAGGGTTTCCTATTTTTGAGGAGGTCATTGTTCAGAGATGGTGGATTCAATGGCGGATTCCTTCTGGGTTTTCAGAGGGCTTCGCAGGGGTATGTTCATCTCGGCATTCAGAGCATTTTCTGGAATTTACTATTTTTAGTAAATTCTATTTTTGGCAGTAAACAGGATGGTAGCAGGCAGTTGACTTTCCCCTTCAGTTGACTCAAGTGGCGTATTTGGGCTTCAGAATGCAGTTCTGGGAAGTCGAGCTCATTTCACTTAAAAATAACATTATAATTAAAATGTTATTTTATCACCTTGGCCTAGTCGAATGACTTAATGTCGTTTTAAAAGGTGGACTCAAAGGGTGGCGCCTTCATTAAGGTTATATTTAATATTTGGTGAATTTTCCAAAGTCAAAGGAAATTAATGTGGGCGCATTTATCAAGGTGATGTTTTAATTAAAATATAATTATTGAGCTAAAGGTGAAAAGGACGCCTTATTGAAGGAAAAGTTAGGGTTTGAGCTTGAGTTGGATTTTAGGGTTTCGTGAAGTCAAACGGAACTTATAAAAAGGAGTCTTGTGCATCATTTCATCATCTTTGGACTATGCTAATGTTATGCTGCCGAAATGGTTGCGGGAATTCTTCGAGGAATGAATGCCTCCTAGTCTGGGCTCGACTTCATGCTTGAGAGATAGCATCTAGTGGAGATTTTAGTATGCTTATGAGTGATTCAATCATTTGTAAGTTTGCATTTGTATTTGTGCTTGTATTTCAGTTTGATCTTGTTAAGTAAGTTTGCATATTAGAGAGTTTTCTGTATTTGCAGATTTAGCTACAGCAGATTGGGTTTTTTGTTCGTAATTCAAAAAATACAAAAATATGGGTTGTGGGTATTGTCTTATTCTATTTGTGGGGGAAGAGGGAACATATTCCTAGAATTATAGAATTTATTGTCAAGCCTTTTATTTTTAAAGAGAGGTCGAAATTCTGCTGAAGGCCGTACCATTCAGCATGTGCATTGGCATCCGTGCAAAATAATTAAAGGCTTCTAGATCTGTGTTTTGTGTTCTATCTTAGGCGTCATCTCCATTAGAGCATGTTGCATTTTGTTTCAAGTAATTCGGGCAAGTTAAGAGAGAGATATGAGTAAATGAGTAAATTCTATAGACTGCTGTTTTTAATTCAAGAGTGCAGATTTGTCTAAAAACAGCGTTTGTATTTGAACATTGAAAGATCTATTGTGTTTGGCTCTTCTATCCATACTAAAAGAGATCATTTGATGTAATGTTAAGTTGACAAATTTCTATGATATCAGCAGGCGATTGAACATCATTTGTAAAACTGACAGTAGTACTGGCAGTCATTCTCATTCTTGTTCAAATCTGATTGTAATGTATGATTTCATTTAAAGTTATTGTAATAGTTACAGCTCCGCCCTATGGTAGCTACTTTCCCATCCTGGGTTAGCAAGCACATTCTGGGTGTCGAGTATTTCCAGTTTCAGCATTTATTTCAAGTATTGAATTCTGTAATCACTTCGTCATATGGTCGCCCCTCACTCCGCATTGGATTGGGTAGCACATACTTGACGTTGAGTTCCTTTCTGTTTTTAGAGTAGAAGATCCTCTGACCAATGCTCGCCATCATCGGCGCCATTCTGGTTAGAGTTGCTTACTTGCACGTTTTGGTTTTCTTCTCTAACCTTAACGAGTGCACTGCTTTGTAATTTGAATTTGAAAAAGGAAAAAATTTGGCTCGGAATATTTCAGTGGTATCAGAGCCAAGATCCTGCCACCCTGTGCCCATCAGAGTTCATTTGACAGATGAGTGACAGAGATACCAGATACTACGAACAGAGAAAGATGAATACAGAGAAGTCTCTACTTGAGTTAATGCATGATATATGTACGCTATTGAAGGATCCTAAGTGAAGGTGTGGAATCAGACAGTTTTATGCTAAGTCTGAGAAGACGGATTTGATTGGGGTCTCTAAAGAATGCCAGTTCAAGAGGAAATGTGAACACGAGGCTGACATACTCTACAGAGATTATCAGAGCATGACAGATGAGTTTAAGAACGGTGTTCGATTTGATACCTTTTTGGATTGTGTGGTGACTTATTCCCCTAGAAAGCGGGCTATGGTCAACGACATCAAAAAAATGATTAAGGAGGAAGCAGAAGGTGCCATGGTTACCGGTGCAATAAAGGTAGAAGAAATGCCTGTTTGTAGGTTGCAGCCCACAAGTAAGCAGAATGAAGAGAAAAATCATTCAACTAGTGTTGAAGAGGGCACAAGTGAGGTGCTCATTTTGCCTAAAAATGATAGGGCGTTGGATGAAGAAACCTTGACAGATGAGGAGTGTGCGGGAGAGCCCCATAATACTCCCCTTGACTTGCATGTGATAGCAAGTGATGTAGATCAGTTCGGTGAGAAGAATATAGCAGCCGACTTGAATTCTAATTTGGATTCATCTCATGAAGGTTTTGAGACTAAGGGTTTCACAAAGGATGTTGGTAATGATTTCGAGGTGTTTGTACCTCTTCTTGTTGAAGATTTAGTGATAGATAGTTTTCCTCTTGTTGCTGTTCAAACTCCTCAAGAGTTTTCACAAGATGAATTTATTACAAGTGATCAGGAAAACCTCTATGGCATGCATATGACTGTTCATGATGAGATCAGAAACATACCTATAGGTGATAGGTTCATTGAAGATAAGGATGATAAAAAATTTCTAACAGCTAGCTCTAAAGATTCCTTACGTCCTTTCAGTGACAGTGCTAAGGGTGGTTTTGAGTTTGAACCTCAGACCCAACCATTGGAGGAAGGTACTTATGAAGACATCAGCTTTAGTGATTTGGGAGTTGACCTATTCCAAGAATCAACACTCCAAGTGTTGCACAAAGAACACTCTTCGTGTGATCGAAGCAATCAGCCTCTCACCATTTGGGATCCAGGTGCGAAGGCACTTAGTGATGACAAACCGGTATGGGATGAATTTCCCTTTGATCCGGATGAAGAAATGGAACTCGATAAGGGTTCTCTTTCAGCAGACAATGGTGTTAATATGCTTAAGTTTGGGGCTGCTTTCAAGTTTGATCAGAGTAACATGGAAGAGGAAACAGAGTTTGAGGGCCCTATGGCTCTTGAAGATGAAAGGTTTGGAGGAATTACCAAACACAAATCTGATTTACCAAGACATAAAGCTGATTGCAATCAACGAGTTGAAGGCTTAGTGGAGTATGATGTTTTCCAAGACATTGAGCATTCCCCACTAGTTGGTGGTGAAGTACAAGAATGTTGGAGCAACAATGAGGGCAGCAAACGCGTGAAACAAAGTTCTGATTTTCAGTTACCGCCTAGCAGCAATTCACCATCTTCGCATTCTTATGAGTGTGAAGGCCAACCTGAGGTGTCCATTGAAGATGAAGTGCGAGCCCTATCTAGATTTGATCGCACACATAGTCTGATTGAAGAGCTTATTTGGGATGCTCAGCTTGAAGAGAGACAAAGAGGAGTGAAATATGAAGTTGCTCTTCCCAAGTTGCAACTTATCAGAAACTCATTGGAGACCTTGAAGTCTGAGTACATAGGCTTGATTGAAGATAGAGATCATGCCGTTGAATCTGCAAAGAAGGCCTTCATTGTTTTCGAAGAAAGGGAGAGTATGGTTGATGAGCTCACTTTGGAGCTTAAATCAACAAAGGACAAGTTGAAAGAAACTCAGTTGGATCTAACAGAGGTTGCAGACCAGTTTGCAGATTTCAACTTTTTCAAGGAGCAAGAGGATGCACAAAGAGCTAAAAAAATCAATCAAGTGATTGGAGATTTTGACTATCTTCAAGAGGAGTTTGATCTTGAAAGCATTTCAAGAGAGTCAGAAGTTGCATGTGCAGATTTGGGGCAGCGAGACGTAAGGAATGGCTTCCAAGTCTTCGACAATCCCTTCTTTGAAGTGGGTGCTGAAGCAACTTATGACAATCCTCTCTTTGTTTTGAAAAATGAGTCAAGTAGTGAAGTGACCAAGCATGAGGTCAAGCGTGAACTCCAATCTAAGGATGCCTTGAAATCACTCCATGACGATGTGCCACGCATGTTGAGTAGTAAAGAATGCTTAAGAGGAATTGAGGACGCAGTCTTCACTTTGGAAAAGGGACAAAAATATGGTGATTGCACTCTTGTCAATCCATTCCTTGGGGTGAGGGATGCTAGTCTGCTCGGGGAGTTTTATTTGAAGTCATCTTATGTTTCATGCTTCAGTATTCCTGAAGTTTTCATGGATAGGTTTCAAGGGTTCATCACACGGAATGCCAGTTTTGCAACTATGCCCTTGATTTTGACTAGCACTCAGAGATGTGCTATGTTTCCTTGCAGGAGTGTTGGAGATTATTTTCAGTTGGGTATTCAAGCTTGGGATTCTCAACATGGGTTGATGGAGCATACAGTTTGTGGAAAGAAGAAATTATGGAGGAACAAGAATCAAATTTTCAGACTTTTTGGTGTCGTTCTTTTCTTTAGCAGCTTCTTGATGGTTCCATTTGTTCATCAACAAATGGATTGGAGAGAGATTTTGAGCATGGGTTGGAGAAATGAACGATTGGTTGCTCTTGAATGTGTTTTCCGGCTAAGACATGGACAGATTTTGAGACTCGAGCTTGCTGGTTTGAGGCAGACCAGCCACCTTACAGGTTGCGTTTATCGCATTCAAGAGAGTTGGTTCATCACTCCTGATCAAAGAGGTGGTAGTTCTCTCATGGAGATGAATCTAGTGTGTTTTCCAACCACCTTGGAGGTGTCACCTTGCAGCTCGATGGTCATCTCACATGCTCACGTTCGGGATCTTGAGTGGTGTTGTTGTTTTCCCTTGGGTAGGACTCAAGAATCTGATTGCACTACGCTGATCGTAGCCTTGATCAACAGCAATTATTTGTTCCATCACACTTTTCCTACTTTCCAAATTCATCTTATGATGGTTGATGATGTAAACTTTGACAGTTTACTCTCAGTATTGATTCATGACAGCAGTAGCTCACATGCTTTGGTTCACCATTCGGAGATTCATGGGGTTGGGACTATGATTGTTTTCTGTAGTCTTCATGGTTGTGCCAGTATAATTCAGATGAGGCATGGTAGCTTTATGCGGAGACATGAGTATGAGTTTGTTGAGCTCTTGCAAAGGAATGCTTCCTTCCTGGTAAGAAGATTTTTAGGGGTCACACTTGCAGTCATGGTCCCGTTTGTTACCATGTGGAGGTATGGGGAGGAGTTCGATTTTGATTTGAATAGTTTATCTCTCCTATTGCTTGGAATGGTGATTGACAGTAGTATGGTTGATACTGTTAATTCGGGGGATCGTGGACATGAGATGTTGCATGATTTTGATTTCCTTCCTTTAAGATCTTTCAGTTTGAGAATCATAGATGGTAACACTTTGGAGTTACAAGGGGAGTCAGTGCAGCATTGGCACGATATTTTCATTGATGTGATTAGAGTGGCGCAGCGGAAGCATGGTGGGTTGTTCCTGAGACGCATTTGGGAACCAGGGATCATACTTGTTGCGTATGGATTAGTCTTCAAACTATTGGAGTTGTGGTGGTATTGCTTGAGGACAAACAATTTTGGGAAGGGCGGATTGTAATGTCCCCTTCTCAAACCTGATTGTTCTTGTGACCATTGGCCTTTTTTCTGGAAACCCGAAGGCTAGTCGGAAGATAAATTAGGGTTTCCTATTTTTGAGGAGGTCATTGTTCAGAGATGGTGGATTCAATGGCGGATTCCTTCTGGGTTTTCAGAGGGCTTCGCAGGGGTATGTTCATCTCGGCATTCAGAGCATTTTCTGGAATTTACTATTTTTAGTAAATTCTATTTTTGGCAGTAAACAGGATGGTAGCAGGCAGTTGACTTTCCCCTTCAGTTGACTCAAGTGGCGTATTCAGTTTCGGGCTTCAGAATGCAGTTCTGGGAAGTCGAGCTCATTTCACTTAAAAATAACATTATAATTAAAATGTTATTTTATCACCTTGGCCTAGTCGAATGACTTAATGTCGTTTTAAAAGGTGGACTCAAAGGGTGGCGCCTTCATTAAGGTTATATTTAATATTTGGTGAATTTTCCAAAGTCAAAGGAAATTAATGTGGGCGCATTTATCAAGGTGATGTTTTAATTAAAATATAATTATTGAGCTAAAGGTGAAAAGGACGCCTTATTGAAGGAAAAGTTAGGGTTTGAGCTTGAGTTGGATTTTAGGGTTTCGTGAAGTCAAACGGAACTTATAAAAAGGAGTCTTGTGCATCATTTCATCATCTTTGGACTATGCTAATGTTATGCTGCCGAAATGGTTGCGGGAATTCTTCGAGGAATGAATGCCTCCTAGTCTGGGCTCGACTTCATGCTTGAGAGATAGCATCTAGTGGAGATTTTAGTATGCTTATGAGTGATTCAATCATTTGTAAGTTTGCATTTGTATTTGTGCTTGTATTTCAGTTTGATCTTGTTAAGTAAGTTTGCATATTAGAGAGTTTTCTGTATCTGCAGATTTAGCTACAGCAGATTGGGTTTTTTGTTCGTAATTCAAAAAATACAAAAATATGGGTTGTGGGTATTGTCTTATTCTATTTGTGGGGGAAGAGGGAACATATTCCTAGAATTATAGAATTTATTGTCAAGCCTTTTATTTTTAAAGAGAGGTCGAAATTCTGCTGAAGGCCGTACCATTCAGCCTGTGCATTGGCATCCGTGCAAAATAATTAAAGGCTTCTAGATCTGTGTTTTGTGTTCTATCTTAGGCGTCATCTCCATTAGAGCATGTTGCATTTTGTTTCAAGTAATTCGGGCAAGTTAAGAGAGAGATATGAGTAAATGAGTAAATTCTATAGACTGCTGTTTTTAATTCAAGAGTGCAGATTTGTCTAAAAACAGCGTTTGTATTTGAACATTGAAAGATCTATTGTGTTTGGCTCTTCTATCCATACTAAAAGAGATCATTTGATGTAATGTTAAGTTGACAAATTTCTATGATATCAGCAGGCGATTGAACATCATTTGTAAAACTGACAGTAGTACTGGCAGTCATTCTCATTCTTGTTCAAATCTGATTGTAATGTATGATTTCATTTAAAGTTATTGTAATAGTTACAGCTCCGCCCTATGGTAGCTACTTTCCCATCCTGGGTTAGCAAGCACATTCTGGGTGTCGAGTATTTCCAGTTTCAGCATTTATTTCAAGTATTGAATTCTGTAATCACTCCGTCATATGGTCGCCCCTCACTCCGCATTGGATTGGGTAGCACATACTTGACGTTGAGTTCCTTTCTGTTTTTAGAGTAGAAGATCCTCTGACCAATGCTCGCCATCATCGGCGCCATTCTGGTTAGAGTTGCTTACTTGCACGTTTTGGTTTTCTTCTCTAACCTTAACGAGTGCACTGCTTTGTAATTTGAATTTGAAAAACGAAAAAATTTGGCTCGGAATATTTCATCTTCCAAACAGGATCAAATTTGTCTCTATCCTTTCTAATAGCTTCAAATGGCCTCTTTGGCCCTATCCATGGCCTCATAAATGTGCCCCATTGGGTTTTGATTCCCATCTACAAAATGGTAAACTCTCACTCGTGGCTTTGACAAGTACAAAGTTACTAACAGATTAAGGTTACAAACCTACAATGAAACTAAATGCTTTTAATTTAAAAAAAGGATTCAATTTGAAATTTAAATTTAAGTTTGAAGTTACCTCTACAATTCTATAGCTCTCTTGGCAAAGACATCAACAAAAATTGTTTTTGTGGTCCTCTCTACATTAGCCTTCTTTGAATATGTTGAGTCTAGCCATGATTGGTTCACAAACATTTGCTTCAAGGATGTCAATGAACTAAAAATGCTTCGCAATGTTAGAAAATTAATTGCAAACCTTATGACACCCAATTGCACAAGCTCTTTTCCTTTGGTGTGATCTTTCAAATTGAGAACCAAGGGTAATTATAAATATATTTTATTATGTTCCTTGCATTTTCTACAATTGGTCTCACCAAATCAATTTAGCCTATGTCCTCCAAAAGAAGGTCAAGGCAATGGGCTACACAAGGGGTCCAAAAGATGTCAAATGCCTCTTTTGAACCAATCTTCTAGCTGCCATGTATGCTATTGCATTGTTAGCAGCAACTTGCACAACATTTTGTATGCCCACCTCTAAAACAACCTCCTTTAAGATCAAACTCAAAGTTTCTACATTCTTTATTTTGTTGGAGGCATCAACTAACTTCATTCAAGAAAATCAGCTCACTATTTGAAGCCACCAAAAAATTAATGAGGGTGTGGTTCTTTCCATCCATCCACCCATCTAAAAGAATTGTGCATCCAAATTTTCACCACTGCTTCTTTTGATCTTCTACTATTGTTTTTGCATTTGCAATAGCATCTCAAAGCAACCTCCCACTTAACTCTTTTAGAGAGGGTACCTTGTACCCTTTCCTTGCACCCTTTCCTTGCAACTATCAATTGTGTTACCAAATGCTCCCAATATGGACTATTTTCCATGATGAAAGGAAGGTTGTGTTGTGACGTTTTTCACACATCGCCCCATTGCAAATGGGGACCCCCTATTTTGGCTTTGCTTTTGGTTTGATGTTGGTTTGTTTTTGCTGTTGTCTCTCTCTCGTTCTGTCTATCTTTCTGGGACGGGCCCGCCGTTGAACCATAACGTGAAATTCTGACCAAGTCTGAAAATTAGGGTTTGAGTCTTCCTGGTCAGTTTGAGGTCGAATAAAGTCAATAAATTGAAAATTGAGCTTAACATTGTTGTCAGTGTGTTTCAAGCAGGCTCTCAGCAAGTTCTTATCAGATTTTGAGGAACTTACTATTTTTAGTAAGTATGCAATTACAGGCAATTTGTCAGCTATTTTGAGATTCCGACAGTCGCACCACACTCAGAGTATATCAGACTGCTTGCATGCCAAATTTGAGCAAAAGCAGATAACTTACTATTTTTAGTAGTCCGGCTTCCAGGGCTAATTTCAGGGTGCAGATGCAGAGTTTTTCTTTGCATGTCTGCATATTCCTTCTGGGTTTTTCAAGACCTTCGCAACGATGTAACATGCAAGACGAGATGACCACTTTCAGGATTCAGCCTTCCGAGGCTATTTTTAGGGTTTGCATGTCGAGGTTTCTTTTGCATGTCAGGTGATTCCTGATGGGTTTTTCGAGAGCTTCGCGATGGTGTGACATGCAAATGAGGATTCTCACTCAGTAAGGAACTTGCTATTTTTAGCAGTGTGTCCCGGCCCCGCCTCCCAGCAGTTCAGATCACGAGCTGATCGCAGTGCCACGAAACAGAGTCAAAGAGATCTTTTGATACGCATGCAATGCAAATTAGGGTTTCCAGCTTCGGAGCCTAAAAATAGACATCAAAAGTCAAAATCTTCGAAATCCGGTGTAAACCACCTCGATCAGCGTCCTTCAGCTGTTTGCTGGTGAAATTTCAAGTCAAACGGAGCACTTACTATTTATAGTAAGTCAATTGGAAACATGCTAAAAATAGTAAATCAGTTGCATGCATCGTGTCGGCAGTAAGGTCACGTGGTGAGGATCGCCTCATTCGAATTTCAACTCGATCGGAGCTTGGGAGCTATCAGAATCAAGAGCTTACTATTTATAGTAAACCACCTTCAGAAACGTGCTAAAAATGGCAGGCTTGCTCAGAATGGCAGTGTCAACAGAACGACGAGGTGATGAGGATGCAGTGCGCAAAATTTCAAGTCGTTCCGAGCTTCAAAAATGCAAAATTCCGAGGGCTTACTATAAATAGCAGGGCATGAGAAGCTGGCGAGGGTGAGAAAAATAGCTAAGTCAAGATGCTCATCCTTCACACATAGTAAAATGCGCCTTCTTCAACAGACATAATGTTTGAAAATTTTCTAAGCGTTGGAATTCATCCTACAGCAGGGGCAAAATGCGCCCAACTTGAAGAGAGCTCAGGAAGGTTGAAAAAGTTTCTAAGGCAAACGAATATCCACCTCCACTGGCAAAATGCGCCCAAGGAGAGAAAAAGTCAAAGTGGTCAATGAATCTCATCCACCAGCAAGGCCAAAATGCGCCCTCTTCTCAAGACTGAGCATTCAAAAAAATTAACTAAGGCATGAAGTTTTATCCTCCTCAAGGCAAGAAATGCGCCTAAGATAGAAATGGTCAAAGGAAGTCAATGTTTTCATCCTGCAGGAGGTGCAAAATGCGCCCAATTCATGCCATGTGAGGACAAAAATGAGAAGCTGAAAAGTCACAAGGAAAGGCGTTAGAAAGTTATCCTCCTCCACTAGTAAAATGCGCCCAAGTTCAACAAGGAGGAGTGAGCAAGCAAAGTCAAAAGGTCAACAATTTTTCATCCTTCATGGGGTACAAAATGCGCCCAAAGGAGAGAAAGGTCAAAGAAGTCAACGAGTTTTATCCTCCTCCCATGCCAAAATGCGCCCAAGGGAAATTGATAGAAGTTGAAAAAATTTCTAAGTGTCGGATATCCTCCTCACCCCTCTAAATGCGCCCATCTTCCTCCTAGGTGGAAATGCGCCAAGTTTAGAAGAAGTCAAAGAGGGTCAAAGATTTCCATCCTCCTTGCATGCTCAAATGCGCCCAAGTGCATGCATGTGAAGACAAAACCAATGGCATGCAAAGAGACAAAACGTATGCATGCAAGGAGGGAATATTCCAAATGAGTTGAAAGGCAAGTTTTAAAATCCACTTCATAATGCAAATCCGCCCAAGTGTAGAAGCTGGTCAAAGAGTCAAAGGCGTTGGAAGAAGTCTCATCCTCCAGCACATGCAAAATGCGCCCATCCTCCTCTATGCCTCAAATGCGCCCAAAGTTGAAATGTGAAAGGTAAATAAAGGTAGTAAATAAGGTAAAGGTGGGTGAAAATTCTCTTCAAGGCGTGGTGAAAGGGTGATGAATGCTAGGCGTGGATTTGAATATTCCTCTCAAGTGTGCTACATGCGCCAAGGTGGTGGGAGTCATAAGGTGTTAGAAAATTTGCTAAGGCGTGGAGAAGTGATGTGTGTTGGAAAATATTTTAAGATGATGGAAATAAATTAAGGCGTAATTTTAAAATTCTTCTAAGTATGCTAGGCGCCTAGGATGATTTTAAAATTTCTCTAAGGCGTGGGAATATTTTCCTAAGTGTGGAGTGAAATGCAAGTGGCAAGTAAAGATAAAATGTACAAGGCGCCTCTGTGAATGAATTTTTTTTCTAAGTGAAGATGATACTTCTCTCGCTGGCAGGCAAACAAAATTTTCTAAGGCAAAATTTCCAGAGTAATTCAAAATTTTTTTTCTAAGGCACAAAATATTTTCTCCCTTAGAAAAACGCCTAGAACTCTGAGGTGATGGATTTTTCCTTGAAGCACAGATGAGTTGCCAGAGATGAAGTCAGTGAACGTCAGCTCCACAAGATTGATAAAAATTTTCCAAGTCAGAGCAAGATTCTCAGAGGGGATCAAAGAACGAGAACAAAATTGTTGAAAGAATAATCTCCTAAGGTTCAAAATTCAGAGAAATAAAATGAACTCGTTCGTTGTGCACCCATGGGTTCGATGCGTTCTGGAGAAAATTTTCTTCTGGGTATCGAAGATTGCCGATGAGGAGTTGATTTTAAGGTCTTCCACAGCTTGTCGAGAATTTTGGGATGAAGATTTTAGATGGGCACCAGGTTGGTGAGTTTTCCTAAGGGAAAATTTGAAAATTTTCTAAGGCAAAATGAAGAAAATTGTGTTTTCAAGGTGAAATTCTCCAAACGATGAATTTGAAAGAAACTGCCTAGGTGAATTTGCTTCAATCCTTCGTGAGGATAGTTTACTTGAGCCAGAAATGAATAAAATCGAGGTTATCAGAGCTCCAGCAAGTGAAATGAATTTCTCAAAGATGAAGCTTATCTAAGGCATGAACTTGAACACAAAGTTGGCGATGAACGCTTGGAGATCAAGGCATGAAAATCAGGTGAGTAAGTTGAATTTATATTATGAAATGATCTGATACCCTTCTCCTTGCTTGTTTTGCAGGAGAAATGTTGAGGCCAGAGCACGATGACTTGAAGTGGAAGCACGATGAAGATGAATTTCAATCTCGAAGGAGGAAAATTTGCAAGAAAATGGCTAAGTGTTAAGACTTAGTATAATTCGAAGTGACGAAGATGAAGACCCTCAAGTGGAAGAAATCAAAGAACAACGCCAAGAAAGAAGATCGAGAACAGTGTTAACGCGTCTACAAGTGGAATCTTCTAGAAGGATGATGGTGGACATTATGGCGCATTTATTACCCCACTCTCCTCTGTGGCGGTTTTTAGGGCAATATTATTTAGGGCTGAGGTGGCACGATTCTGGCCACTCTATTGATTGTAACCCTAGCCGTCTTTTGGGACTTGGCTAGCTATATAAAGGGGGAGTCCCCCTCATTTGTAATTCATTAGAAAGTAGACAGTAGAGAGGATCAGGGTAGAATTAGAGTAGAGGGACAGCTTAGAGTAGCTTAGAAGTAGATTGATAGTGTAGTTTGGAGAAGAAAGAAAGTTTTCCCTTTGAAAACTTTTGAGGAAATTGTTGTGTAACACATTTTATGATAATAGATATTTTCATTGATGATGGAATTCGTCTTGTCATGAAATGCTAGCAAGGTTTCTTCTTCCTTTCGTATCCAAGTAGCTTAATTTCATGCAAGTAGCTTACTTTGGTGTGTGGTGTTTTACTAAGATAGCTTCGCTTTATTCCATACCACTAGCGGCTTGTTGATGATAAGTTCGCCTTGTGTGGTCAACTGGACATTACCTTGAGTTTAACTTCAGTTGTGATTTATATGCTTATATGCGTCGTTGTGATGGTGTATGCATGTTAAGTCATAATTTGAACATCTTTTGCTATTTCCCTTGAAGATTGCACCGATTTTGCTGAGGCTGTCCGACGGAGGCTAGGTGAAATCCGGTTGAAGTCTATTGAAGTGAAGCTCCACATATCCTGCATTTAGAATAGAACATAAACTTCTTAGGCCCTACACCCTTTTCAATTCAGTACTTTCTGGTTAGGATAGGAAACCCGCGCTTCATAGACAAATCTTTCGAGCATTTGAATTCCTCTCTCCACTGCTGAACAATTCCGTAAGTCCCCTTGAAATACCAGCAAATCACATCGAGCCAAACTGAGCCTATTCGCACTTAAAGAACCTTGGAGTTGAACGCATGAACTTTCTTGCAATCTTAGCGTGCGAAATACTTTGATCAAGAGAGAATAGGGTAGCCGTTGGCGACTTTATTCTGCGTTGGTGCGGTCACGAAAAACACATCAACAGGTTGTAATACCAAAAATTTGCACATGCCTTATTTGCTTCTTTTTGCACCTCCTTGTTCCACCTTGTACCTAACAATGAAAGTTGTGCTTTATGAAATATCCCAAATAGGATTTTCCCTAAAAGTTTGATTTGCAAACTCATAATCCTGCCCTAATTTTCTGCACCTTAATTTTCTGCTCAAAACCATAGGTTGTGATATGAAATTTCTGATTTGAAAACAAATACAACAGTGAACATATATATTCCAATCTAACAGCAACATAAAATAGCAACTTTGATCAACAAAATGGGGGAACAAGTCTGAAAACTATTATCCAGAATTGCTTTTACAAATCTGAGTTGTTGCACATGCAAATTACATCAAAGTATGGGCTCAAATAGGCCCAAAAACATCCCAGAATACAAACAGTCCCCCACAAGAGAAATTACATACCAAATTGCATGAAGGGGCTTCTCAAAAGCTTGCCCTAGCTGGGCAAATGATCCCAGATACGAAACTTGCCCAAAATGTTGCAAAATAGGAATGATGTTGCCTCCAAAAACCTCCCAAGTGGTGCGCTCAATGCTAGGGTTAAATCCTAGGCAATTTATCAACAATCCACCCAAGTAATCACCTCCAATGCAGGGCAAATCAGGTCTGCCTGTCTGCTGTAGAAAAATCAAAATATTTTAAAACCCTAATTGCCAACAACTCCAAAAATTGCCTACCAAAATCACACCAATGAACCACCAATGGTGGTGCACCTATCTAGGGCCAAACCCTAGTCATGTTATCCTCCAAAATGTGCCAGCAAGTCTAATCCAAATATCTGATTGGAATTTCTGCTCTTCTTCTTCTAATGATGCCAATGAAGTACAAGTAGGCCTCCGTTGTGAAGCTTTCCCAAGATGAATTAGGTTTTCATCCATTTCACCTTATATCCTCAAGGGTTTTCGTCCTTGGAATATGATGCAAATAAATTGCAGACCAAAGGAATAAGATAATATGCTCAATGATAATAATCCTGCAAAATGAACTTGTATATATATCAACTTCCTCCTTAACTCTCCAAATTGGTCGACCCACTTTGGGTGCCAAATTCTCCTTTTAAAATTTGCTTTTATTTTATTTTTAAATCCTCAACTTGGGCGCCAATTTCAAAATTCAAAATTGTTATTATTTTATTTCTATTTATTTATTTTTTTAAATTTATTTTTCTCCTTATAACTCCCAAAAAGGGCCCAGCCCCAAATAATCTCCTCCTTGAGCGCCACATTTACCAAAATTGAGGAGATAGATGTACCTTAAGGAACTATCAACATCAATCAATTCTCCAACCTTGAAGGATTCCTTATGAATGTGCAAGATTCCCCATGTAGGTGCATAGAAGAATATATCAGCCTCTCCTATGGTGCTGAAAAAAAATAGAACATTGTTGGTGTTTAAATTCTCACCTCTGGAATGTGTATTTGAAACGGACAGCTATGCATAGATAAATTGCTCTTCAAATTAGGAGGGGAAGCTCCCTCTTGCTGATGGTATGAAAGAAAGTAAATTAAAACTAATTTGCCTATCTTTTTGTTTCAGCTAGAGCACAAGGTTTATTAAACACAAACGCCGCAGCTGAGATTTTTTGATTTAAGAATTCCAACTACGACTAACTTAAGCTAAAGACGTTTCTAACATCTCAAGTAATATGCAGAGCAAGAGAATTAGAAATGAACAAGGTTGATTTCTTTGACAAAGGCTTAAGAGAACTCTTTCTCAACATACATCTACACACTTCAATGCAAGTTGAAATTAAGATCACAAAAGCATAACACATATAATGGAAATCTGAGACGTTATACCAAGGCAAAGGAGGCTCATGATTTTATTTCTCAAACTTCTGGAACAAAATCTACTAAACACATGCCTTGAACAAGAGCTTGCAGCTAAAGAGGCTTGCAAAACTTGTTCTTACGCAAAAGGAACAACAATTGCAATAACTACTTGTTGGCTAAAAGAGACTCAACAATTCGCTATCATAAAACAAATGAACAACACTGAATAACAAATAGAAGGCACTTAGGCTTAGCGTTTTGTTATCACTAACATGGTTAAAAAAAACTAGTTAGCAAAGGCTCTTATTTATAGGCAAGCAGAGGAGTAGGGAACCCTAAAATGTCCTTGCTTTCACAATCTAGGGCTTGCTCAGCAAGCAAGATTTATTTCTAAATTTAGAAAGAAGATAACATCTAACATCTAAGAAAGCAGGAAAAGCGGGAAATGCCAACTATTACCTTTATCTTCTTTCTCTTCTTCAAAGAATGGATAAAAATTGTTCCAAGAATAGAAAGAAAGCGGAAAGAAAGCTTCTAGAAGAAAGCTTGCTTTAAATCTCAATGACATCTGCTAAAAAGCAGGAAACTGTGTCCCGGTTTGGTGCATCTACGCCCTCAATAGCAAAGTTGCGTTTTTCCAAGCTGTCCTCTCCATCTGCAATAGATCTCATGAAATCTTCAACCTCATTGGCTGCCTTTTCAAACTTTGCTGACATCATGGAAATATGACTCACACTCCCGCCAACTGGACTGCTGCTATCATAGCTATGAACAACACTCTGATATTGTGTTTGCACTTCATCAAGTTTAATGTAGGAACCATCTTCAAGACTGTATCGAGAAGGAATCTCTATGACAAACTCATTGATGAAAAGAAGAGCTTTGATCACCCTTTGTTTGTAGGCAATAAACTCCTCGGATATCCTCTCGTAGGTTTTAACCTTGAAGACATAACGCTCTCTCCAAGCAAGGATCTGCCTCTTGTGTTCTTTTGAGACTACTGAACCATAGGCTGTATTCAAATCAGCAATGATGATTTCGTGCCTTGGTTTCATCTCAGCCATTAACTGTTCAAACCCTTGAATACCTTGACATAGCACATGAGCGTTGTCTCTCAACTGAAACATTTGTGCTAAGATCTCCTTTCCTCTGACAATGAAACTCTTGATCCACTCTTGAGTTTCCTTCCCACAAATTACCAGCTGTCTTAACTGATGATGATCGGTTGGTGTATCTAAAACTTGAGGCAGCAACTGAGTAGCCTCTGAAGAACCATGGACAAGGTTAGAAATATAAAGCCTAAGTTGCTGTATTTCAGCCTTGAGGGCTGTTTTGTCTTCTCCATCCTTGAGCACTCTTTCTTGTAGGTTTTCAAACACAACTTTGAACAAACTGACATCCGCATGTTTGGTATTTCTACCAAGATTAGCCTTGACCATCACGAAGTCATCCATATTTACCTCATCCCTATTCTTATCTATGGGAGGTATGGCAGTCTCCATGACCATCTCACCATTAGGATTCCTATCAAAGTGAACTTGCTTCTTTGCTTTCTTCTTAGGAGGTTCCTGATAGATGTTGTCAAAATCATCAAAATCTACTTGATATGAAGGTCTTCTTCTCTCCCTTCCCAAGGAGCTCTTAAGCCAAGATACGGTAGTATCTTTACTAACTTCCTTGGGAGGTACAATTGCAATTTCTTCATCTTCTTCAATATCCAGGTCTATGTGAATCGGTGAAGACCCTGTCAAAGGTACAAAAACATGTGTTAAAGGCAGCTCCTCTGCTTCTTTCTGAGGTACGGGCTCATTAGGAGGAGTTTCTGCTACAACTGTGGGTTGCTCTTGTATGACTATGCCTGAGAAGTCTAACCTTCTTCTTACATTTTTATTTGATCTACTACCTTTGACGCCTTCTTGAGACTGACTTATGCCCTTCCCTTTCGACTGGGCTTTGGAAGAAGAGGGAAGTGTCCTTGGCGGCTCTGCTACTGGAATGGAGTTTTTCCTCTTAAGGATTAGGAAAACCTTGCTATGCTCGAGGACTTGTCTTGTCCTGTCTTCAACTGAGAGGGACTCTTTATTAGCCCAATTGACTTGAGGAAGTGGCTGATCTTCGATTCGCTTCTAAGCATACATCGGAAGAAGCACATCCTCATCATCATCTGATAACCCTTCAATATCTTTTGATAAGCAGCCTTTCATTTGATGAAGAGTGAGCCTGCTGTAACTACGCCTCTGCACCTCAAACTCATCTATGCAATTGGCCCAAAAGTCTTCGAGAGTGGGTAAGTGAGCATAGTTTTTCTCAAGTCGGCCAGCGTAGACGCCATGAGGGTCATAAGATCATCTCTCGCTGTAAGGCTTGAGACCAAGTTTATCTAACTCATCCCCCACGGCCTTAGCATCTGCTGCTATTCTACATGTATAAATTCCCAACCCCAATGGAAAACCGAGGGCGGGTTTCTTTCTGTTCCTCAAGACCGTGTGGACCTCACGTGCCTACCTTAAGAACTCCATGAAGACGACCTCGTCTGACGGGTACCTTGGCAACATGAGTGGAGCGCCTGAAAAGCCATAGACTTTGAGATAGGTGAAAGTAGGAAATTGTATGAACCAATCTGCCCACTCTGCCATCGCTGCCCTGACAGTGGATGAGATATGAACGTGCAACTCATTGTCCAGGTCTCACACTGTGTGAATCAGGAAAGCCTCATTCACCCTCTTATAATGATGCAATGACTTTGTGAATTCCAACTGAGGGTAATAGTTGTAGATATGCTGTATGTAGAGATCCTTTGGTGTTCAACCCTTTGAATTGACCTTGGAAGGCCACCAAGTAGACTAGGGAGGAAACCATATGGAACTCGTGAATCTAGAAGTATTCTGTTATCTGTTGATGGAGGCTGTCACTGATCAAGGTGGCCCAATCATAGAGCTCAGTCTTCTTCATGATGTGGGGTATGGCGTAGAACATCCAGGGTTGAAACTTAGTAGCATCTTCTTGTCCAGTTACCTTATTGAGCAAGGTGATTATGATGGCAATCTCATCTTTGAACTCCCCTCGCCCGACATTCTTAGGCAAAGTCTTATGTTTCTCCTTCATCCACCTCTGTGCAATCTTCTTACTATACTTGTCTTTGTGCATTTCCCACATCCTTTCACATTTTCCCTTTGAGATAGTGACGCTTTCAGGCCAAGGAGGAATGGAAAAACATTTCTCGATTATATTAGGTTTCAAACTGCAGATCAATCTGCCATCAATTGACTGGATCTCCCTTGTAGCCGGATTGTAATGCTTGATGCAAGCGATTACGAACTCGAAATTCTGAACTGATTTAGGAATAGACGCTGCTGCGAGGAGTCCAGAGTGTCCCAAGTTTCTGATTGTCGTGTTGCCTGCGCTCTCCAAATCCAAAGCACGTAGATCAAACACCGGCTTGATGTAATGCAAGTCCGTCTCAGCTGTTTTGATGTAATCATGATAGAGAGCTGATTCGGTCTTGAAAACATTGGGAATGTACTCCATTCTGAAAACCTTGAAGAATGACTGTAAACTCGCCTAGGTTCAGACAAGTTTCGAGCAATTTACTATTTTTAGAATGCTAGTTTTTCTTTCTCAAACGGACAATTTTTGAAATTTTTTTTCTGAGATATGGGTTGTTCTTAGAATTTCGTTGCAAGACAACGCAGATTGTCCGTTTTTGAAAATCTTGAATTTTGACTGGAAAAGCAACAAACCCTAATTTCCTCAATTTTTCATTGAAAAAAGCTGGCACTTGGGTTTTTTTCAAAATACAATTAGAAATGGACCCAGTTGATCAGATTTGAAAAACACTAATGGCTGATGGAAAAAACAGCAAACCCTAGAATTTGAAATTTGCTTGAGAAAAGTTGAGATCTGGGTTTTCTTCAGAAGACTGTTTTGAGAGGACCCAGATGATCAAAATTTGAAAACACTGAGGATTTCACTGACATGCAAATAAAAAGCAGCTGCTGCGACTTGATGAATTTCTCCAAAAAATTCTTCAGAAGAATGAGTTGAGTAGACCTAGAAGGCGAAAATTGAATTCTTTGATCTTCTCCTTCAAAACATTGATGTTCCGAATGAAAAAGCACAAAAAAGCAAGGTCTTATGTTGCTGGTCTAAAAATTATTTTTGAAAATCAGCAACTCTGAGTTTTTGAATCTTGAAAAAACTCTTCAAATTTGCTACTCCACTTTCTCCTTGGGATGCCACCTGCAAGAATTATGAAAATTACATGAAAGAGAGGTGTTAAATAGACTTAGGGTTTGGAATAGGTCTGCTTTCTTTTGCTTTAATCCTCAAACCCTAAAATCAGCTCATGCATCAAACTTGGACATTCTTTTCATCTTGCAATTTTGAAACTTTGAAAATTTTGACTAAGGCATGGTAAGTTGGGCACCCTTCTTTACCAAGGGCACCAACTTCTCTCAGACTTAGCCATTTCTTGAGGTTTTTTAACCTTTCTCCATTTTGAAGCCTTTCTTTTGACCTTGATATCCGACTTCCAGATTGATCCAACGAGTGAGTTGGATGATTCATCGTGTAGCCCGATTGATTTAGAGGAGATCACCCTTGAGGCACTTTCGGCTAAAAACTTCGTTTTGACCTTCGAATTCATGGGAGCCTATTTCCTCCAGGGGCGCCCATTTTGTCCAGAGTTAGCGATTTTTTATGATTTTCAAGTTCTTCATTCCCTTTTGATCTTCTAATGAAATCTTGATTCTGGGAGCTATGCTGATTGAATTGACTGGCTGACTGCTTCGTTGGATAGCTTAACTGAATCAGACAAGACGATCTTGGAGGCTGTGTTGGCAAATTCTATCATCTCAGACCTCAAAAGTTTGGGCGCCCTTCTTCACCAGGGGTGTCCATTTGGACCAGACTTAGAATATTTTCTTGTTTTTCATCAGCATTCTCTTCTTTAGATGATCTTGCTAGATCTAATGATCCAGGTGTCTGATCGATTGATGGTTGAGCTCGTTACGGAGCCGAGGAGAATCCACGAGGGCTCTTCTGGAGACACTTCTGTCAAAAAGTTAAATTTGATGCTCCAAAAGCTTGGGCACCCTTGGCAAGCTGGGGCACCCAACCTCACCAGAGTTAGCCAATTTCTCTGTGTTTTCTTCTCGCTCTTGACTTTGGCTTTGTCGGAATCTCCATTCTGCTTGTTGCATCTAGCGACTGCCAACTCCATTTGATGTGCTGGAGATCTTGTTGGAAAGCCTGATCAAATCTGATGAAGTCACGTTGGAGTCTTCATTGGCAAATTCACTTGTTTAAGCCCTCAAAATCTTGGGCGCCTATCTCCTGCAGGGGCACCCATTTTCTCTAGACTTACAAACTTTTCAAACTTTTTCATGATTTTTATTTTGTATTATGTTTAAAAACTCTCTGTTCGATCTCGAATTCTAGGTGATTGGATGGTCTAATGATTGCACTGCCGGACTCGTTGCGGAGCTGGAAGGATTCTGAACAACTTTGACTTGGAGCTGTTGTGACCTTTTCACACATCGCCCCATTCAAGATGGGGACCCCCTAAATTTTGCTCGTTTCGGTCTTTTGGCTTGGGTTTTTCTCTCTCTCTCCCGCTCTGTCTCTTTTCTGATGTCCGCCTTTTTCGGGGTTGCGCCCGTTAGTGAGTTTAAACGTGAAATTGACCAAGTCTGAAAATTAGGGTTTCATCTTTCCTGGTCAGTCCGAGGACGAATAAAGTCAGTAAATTGAAAATTGAGGCTAACATTTGTTGTCAGCAGGCTTCCGGCAAAGTTTCATCAGATTCTAAGCTACTTACTATTTTTAGTAAGTATGAAATTCCAGACAGTCTGTCAGCTATTTTGAGATTCCGACAGTCACACAACATTCAGGGCATATTAGATTGTTCGCATGCAAAATTTGAGCAAAAACAGACAACTTACTATTTTTAGTAGTCCTGCTTTCGGGGCAAATTTCAGGGTTCAGATGCAGAGTTTTTCTTTGCATGTCTGGATATTCCTTCTGGGTTTTTCGAGACCTTCGCGATGATATAACATGCAAGATGAGACGACCACTTTCAGAATTTAGTCTTCCGAGGCTATTTTTAGGGTTTGCATGTCAGGGTTTCTTTTGCATGTCGGGTGATTCCTGATGGGTTTTTCGAGACCTTCGCGATGGTATGACATGCAAATGGAGATTCTCACTCAGTAAGGAACTTGCTATTTTTAGCAGGTGTGTCCCGGCAGCCGCTTCCCGGCAGTTCAAAATTACAAGCTGATCACAGTGCCACAGAAACGAAGAGAAACAGAGTTCATTTGATATACATGCAGAGCGAATTAGGGTTTCCAGCTTCAGGACCTAAAAAGAGGCATAAAAGGTCAAAATTTTCGAAAACCGGTAAACCAATCGCTGACGTAAAGATTTTTTCAAAGAATCATTGCGGAATTTCGTCGATCGAGCACTTACCATTTATAGTAAGTCAATTTGAACCGGTTGCAATAGTACCGAGTGCATACGGCCGCTGACGGCAAGAAGGTCACATGGTGAGGAGCGCCTCATTCAAATTTCAACTCGATCGGAGCATGGGAACTATCAGAAACATGAGGTTACCATTTATAGTAAACCACCCCCGGAAACATGCTAAAAATAGCAGGTCAGCAAAAGATGGCAGTGTCGACAGGACAACAAGGCTATGAAGAAGCGATGTGCAAAGTTTCAGGCCATTCCGAGCTTCAGAAGTGCAAAATCAAGAAGACTTACTATAAATAGCAGGGCACTTAAGCTAGCAAGAAGTGATGAAAAAGTTCTAAGTCTGGAGCTTCGTCCAGTAGACAGGGCAAAATGCGCCCAGGTGAGTAAGAAGGCAAGAAAATTCTTAAGTCATGAAGTTTATCCTTCACCTAGGCCAAAATGCGCCCAAGGAGAAGAAAGTCAAAGAAGGTCAACGAAGTTCATCCTACAGGCCTAGCAAAATGCGCCCAAGGAAAACTCAGGAGGTTGAAAAAATTGTCTAAGTCTGGATATCCGCCACCACCCTCAAAATGCGCCCAAGATGCAAGTTTATCCTTCTCAGTAAATGCCTCAAAGTTGTGGCGCGTCAGCTAAGTCAACACCTCAAATCTCCCATCCATCTCAAATGCGCCCATCCCTTCACACAGAAAATGCTCACTGTAAAGAAGTCAACAATGTGCTTTGTATCCTCCCCATAAAGAAATGTCACAAGCTCAAGTCACACAAAAAAGACCAGTTGAAGGAGTCATCTCAAATGGATGTTCTAAACCGTAAGCTTAGATGTAAAAGGTGAATGGAGGTGGTAAGGTGAAAATTTTGTTCTGATTCAGGAAGGACGGTAAATGCTGCTATCCCACATCACATTCTGCAAGGTGATGTGGAGCCACAATTTTGAACTCCTCAACATGTTATATGCTCAAGGTCATTATATGTTAAAATTCCTACAGCTGTTGGTGGTGTGTTGCTTTCATCATCAAATGGTTATGCCTAGGTGGAGGTAAGAAATATTTGCTGTGGAGGATTACGTATACGCGATTTTTTAATCACCCTTCCTGCGGTTACGCAACCTGAGTAAAGTGAAATGAAGAGATGATTTTTTTTTGCACCTCCGCTAATATTTCCCAAGGGGATGAAACGCAAGTGAAGTGAAATAAAAGTGCTGTTAATGTAAAAATCTCTAAATTATTGATAAAATCTGACCCGGCAAAACAAACCGTAACTCTCTTGCTGAAAATCAAGAACGAGATGATTTAAAAGATTTTTGCTATGCAGTGGAGTGATATGTAGGGCTGCAGATTTTTTTTTTTAATCACCTCTTCCTGGCGCTAAAAGCGCCTTGAGTAAAGTGAATGAAGTACGTGATGATTTAGAGAATACTTCTACTTTCTCCACCTTGATCCGTAAATTACTTGCATTCCCTTGATGGTTTGGAGAAAATTCAACAGGTATTGAAGTATCTACCACAAAGATAGAGTTTCAGTTAGATTGTGTTCCACCCATTTCGGTTCAGGAAGTTGAGGCTGTACTTGGCAGATTTGTTGAGTTGGCAGTCAGAGAGAAGGCAAGTGGGAACGCACTACTGGACGAGGATCTTCTAGAGGACTGAATATGGGCATTTATTGCATTTACTATTTATGGGAGTGAGTGGGAATCTTTGATTCATTTAATGTACCACTCCCTATTCTGGCAGTTTTTAGGGTTAGGGCTGAGGTGGCACGATTCTGGCCACTCTATTGATTGTAACCCTAGCCGTCTTTTGGGACTTGGCTAGCTATAAAAGGGGGAGTCCCCCTCATTTGTATCATCAGATTAGACAGTAGACATTGTGAGAGATTGAGCATTAGCATTAGAGTTAGAGCTAGAGAGTAGAGCATAGTAGATCATTTTTGTTAGTGTGGAAGAGAAAGAAAGTTTTCCCTTTGAAGACTTTTGAGGAGATTGTTGTGTAACACTTTTTATGATAATTGATCTTTTCATTGATGGTGGAATTCGTCTTGTCATAAATAGCTAGCAAGGTCTCTTCTTCCTTTCGAATCCAAGTAGCTTAATTTCATGCAAGTAGTTTACTTTGATGTGTGGTATTTTTGTTGAGGTAGCTTCTTTATTCCATACCACTAGCAACTTGTTGATGATAAGTTTGCCTTGCGTGGTCGACTGGAAATTATCTTGTGTTTAACTTCAATTGTGATTCGTATGCTTATATGCATCGTTGTGATGGTGTATGCATGTTGAGTCATAATTTGAAATTTTTTTGTTACCCCCTTGAAGATTGCACTGATTTCGCTGAAGCTGTCCGACGTGAGGCTAGGTGAAATTTGGTTGAAGTCTGCCAAAACTGAATCCCACATATCTTGCATTTAGAGTAGAATATAAATTTCTTAGGCCCTATACCCTTTTACTTTCCGCACATTTCTGATTAGTTTTAGGAAAACAAGCTATATTGCCAAATCATACGCGAGAATTCCCCTTCAAAATCATACATTAGTTGCTAACTGCAAGAAGTCTGAACAATTGTGTAAGTCCCCTCGTAAGAATACAGCAATACACATCAACCGAACTGGGTCTATTCACAGCGAACCTGACAGAACGTATAACTTTCGCAATCTTACGCCACGGAATACTTTGATCAAGAGAGAATGGAGTAGCTCGACTATTTTCGTTTCACATTTGCGCGTCACAAAACCAATGCCAACAAGAGCTCAAACCCTAATTTTATCATTTGATGCTCCAAAAAAGATGTATCCCTTCGGGGTCATGCTCGCGGTGACTTAGTCAAAAAATTTCAGCTTTCTACCTTCTTCCTCGTTTCTTCAGGCTTGCTCACCTTCTCAACTCGCTAGTGCTTGAGTGTTGAATCGACGCCTGGTAGCCGACTCCATCTCCCACTGATGACTGAGCTTCCTAAATGCTTTGAAAAGCAAAATAGAATCTACTAGGCAAACTGATCTTTTGAGATTCTCGACCGCATCAGTTCTGAGCAGAAAGGAAGTATTTTGAGCTAATCAAAATCAGTTTGGACCCTAGCGGACAAACTTTCTATTTTTAGAAAATTTTACTAGTATCTGTTTCGAAAGAAACCCAAAAAACCCAGAAAAACTTACTATTTTTAGAAAATTTCTAAAAATAGCAATTTTCCTAAAAAGTAGGGATGAAAAACTGAGATCTGGGTTTTGTAGATTAGGTTGCTTTGAGCAGACCCAGATCTTCAGATTTTGGAAATTTTACATTTAAACCCCTCATGCAAGACATGCACACCCAAATTTTGACCTTTTTGACAGATTTAACAAGACTTTTACTCATTTCTTCAAAATGTATAAGTGTAACAAAAATTTTAATTTTGGGGTACAACAAACATCAACCTCCCAACTGAAAATCAGACCCAAGTGAGTGCAAATATCATCGCCAATGTCATATGATGATAGAGTATCATCCATACGCTATTCACAAATGATGAAGTGATGATCCAAATCTCTCTGAAACACCCAAACAACTACTGTCTTCCAAGTAGCCTTTAGGAAATCCATGTGCAATAGGGTAGAACAGCCATCTCCTAGCAAAGTATGGAGTGGATCCTCATGAACTAGGGCAAGGATGCCGAGATCTTCATGCTTTCTTCCAATCCCTATGACATAGTCTAGCTGTAATACAAGCATTAGTTCATACCTTGTGTCAAAGTGCAGCTTCACCTCCCAAGTACGCCCAATGAAGGCAAGTGTCTCCATGACATATTTTACAAATCTCTAAAATAGGGCAGCCTCCAATGCTACCAAAGAATCAATATGATGATAAGGTTGCACTTCGTCATTGACCAACTCTTCATCTTCAAGAAAGACCAATGAATCACCACAAACTGAATCACTTCTGACTCCCTCTCCATGTGAACATTTTGCACTAGTGGCTGATCCACTAAGTGTATCCTCAACTATTCTAACCTCCTCTAGGGTTTGGGCCTTCAAAGGGCCCTCAAACAAAGGCAACTCATGATGCAAATCAGGTATATGAACATAATTTTCTGAATTATACCTTTCCACTTGCCCACTCAGATCTGCATACTCTTCTTGTTTGCTTTCCTTTGCTTGCTCCACCACTATGCATTCTTCCCTGGGAAGAAATAGAGATCTAAGGCGTGACTCCCTTTGCCTCTTTGCATGATCTAGCTGGTTACAACGTTCCTTGAGCTCTTGTAAGTGCTGTTTTGTTTGGGCAGCCAACATCTTTGCTCTCCTAACTCTTTGCAAGCACCCCTCACACATGTCTTGTGTTTTCTTCACATCTTCCATAGTATGGAATGCAAAATCAGAACCTTTGTGGCTTGAATCCACAATACATTCCTTGTATTTGACACTCACATCTTGAGTGCCAACATTGAGAGATCCCTCAACACCATTCCCCTCATGTGACATAGCTGCTCATGGCTATACACAAAAATATGACTGCTGTCATAAAATAGAAAATCAAAACTTTCATCATACCTCTTTGTAGTGCCTTCGATCACCTCAAATTTCTCCTTCCTCATTGTTGCATGTTCTCCAACAAGTGCTTGTCCAACGTGAGTTTCTTCATGAAAATCATAAGCCTTAAGGTTGATCCTGTTGGCTGTCATAACATGATAATTTGAAGATAAGGGACTGCTGTCATACATTAGAAAATCAGTCCTTACCATATGCTTTAGTGTGATGTCTTCCTCAATCTCAATCATCTCTCCTTCCATGAATGGGTGCTCATTCATTAGTGCAGGTCCAAGGGATGTCTTCAATGGAAAATCAAGTGTGTCATGTGCTGTAATTTCTGTCCCATGGCTGCAAGCTAAATCTTCATGTGTATAGATCTCCTTTATCTTCATGACTTCATCATGGGATCCTCTATGTCCTTCCTCCATGTCTCCACCCTTTGTCATCTTCTGACAAAGCTTATCCTTGTGATCTTTTGATTCTTGAAGAGCCCTTTGAGTGCTCCTCAAGGAATCCATTGCATCCTCAAGCTCATGGATGAGCTTGTCCCCCTCCTCTTCTTTTCTTCTCAAGGCATCCGAGTATATCTCACCAAGTATGAGGAGATGATCTTTGTCAGCAAGTAAGTGTAGGTAGTTTGATTTCATTACCACCAAAGCCTCTTTAAGTTCATGCAAGTCATCAAGAGATATACCTCCTTCAAAATCTGCATGATTCCCTAGAGCCTTCCAACACAAACCTGCCATCATCTTATGAACATGACCAGAATGAGCTAGGGCTGCTACAATCTTACCTTCGTTTACCTTCAGTTGTTCTTCCAAGTGATGTGACTTATGAGACCCAACACCTCCATGGAAGTTGGTCCTCATGATCATGCTCCTTCAAATCGGCTTCCTTCATGGCCTCTTCTTCAATATATCCATGTGTAAAAACTAGGTTATCATCATGCTCAATGAAAGGATCTCCATCAAAATTACATCATGATCTTCCTCATTGGTGGATCTAAATGAGTATGCATAGCTATAACCTCCTTGATCTCCAAGTGATCCTCCATATCTTGCAATGTTAAATCAATCTTATCCAATTCACTTTGTTCACTACATACTGCAATTTTTGAATTGCCATCATATGTATGATATTTATTAACAACATCAATCTCAAAGACACCCAAACCACAATTTGATTCCTTGCCAAAATGATGTAAAGGCGATGAAGCAAGGCTAGACTCAATAATGAAACATCACAAGAACCGATACCTTCATGTAGCTATCCTAACATGGCTGGTTGGTCAACCTTCATGGCGGTATCTTTGTCAATCTTCATGTGCTCTTCATTCGTAGCTTCAATAGGAGAATCTCCCTTATTCTTGTCCTCATAGGGCTGAAGAGAACTCTTGAACATGTCTTCTTTAGGGCTGCATACTGACTGATTTTTGTCCTCATGATTACTTACGTGCTGCAAGTCATAAACTATTACTTCTTCTTCCTTCTCTAACCTTTTTTCAATGATAATTTCTGATTTTTTTGTCTCTTTCCTCAATTTTTTGATATCTTCATGTATTCTCATGTTATTCTTGTTTTGTGACATTTGACCAATGGATGTAAGCAACTGTTGTTGTGACTGCATTAAAATTTGCCTCATTTGATTCAAGATGTTTTCAACACTTGGTTGCTCATGCTTCTTTGGTTTCCTCTCTTGCTTGTATTTCTTCTTACTTTCCGATACTCCATATAGCAACTGAAGGAGAGATCATTTCTAATCTCTTGTGGAAGTGCAAGGTACTCTTTATAAGCAGCCATTATATCATCAACAACTTCGGAACCCATGATTCCAATTGCATCATACAATCTAACCCTCCAGGCTGGTAGGGTCCAAGCTCTGATACCACTGAAATATCCCAAATAGGATTTGCCCCAAAAATTTGATTTGCAAACTTAAAATCCTGCCCTAATTTTCTGCACCTTAATTTTCGGCCCAAAACCCTAGGTTTTGATATGAAATTTCTGATTTGAAAACAAATACAACAAACATATATATTCCAAACTTGCTCAAAATAAGAGTGAATATGAACCTTCTCAATTATACTTTCAGTCAGATGTATAACAGCAACATAAAATAGCAACTTTTATCGACAAAATGGGGGAACAAGTCTGAAAACTATTATCCAAAACTGCTGTTACAAATCTGAGTTGTTGCACATGCAAATTACATCAAAGTATGGGCTCAAACAGGCCCAAAAACATCCCAAAAACCTGCTGTTACAAACAGTCCCCCAAAAAAAATTGTTTACATACCAAATTGCATGAAAGGGCTTCTCAAAAGATTGCCCTAGCTGAGTGATTGATCCCAGATATGAAACTTGCCCAAAATGTTGCAAAATAGGAATGATGTTGCCTCCAAAAACCTCCCAAGTGGTGCGCTTAAGGCTAGGGTTAAACTCTAGGCGATTTATCGACAATCTACCCAAGTAATCACCTCCAATGTAGGGCGACCAAGTCTCAGGTCATGTCCCCTTCTCAAAGGACATCTCGTGACGACAGATTGGCCTATCATACTCAATTCCCCTCTGTAGGGTCGACATGGACCGAGTAAGTCACTTCTGAGTTTGCTCAGCCTCTCGTACGCAGGATTGATCGCCGTTCTTTCGTCGCTCGATCGAAAGGGATATTTGCGTAATTGCTGCTTTTAGCGCTTCTGGCGCGTAGCAGGGGATCGCTATTTTTAGCAGTTGGCTGTGGCGGCATCAGGATTCACTCCAGAGTCTGTCAGCATCAGACGGATCAGTGATCGGGTTAGAAACAAGGGAGATATTAATATTTGATCGTATTGATTAAATATTAATTAATTAACATTTATAATATAAAGTTATAATTTAATATTATAACTTAAGTGAATTCCTTGAGGGGTGCGCCATCATGAAGAAAGGGGCCAGTTTGATATTTTAATTAATAATTAAATATTCAGTGGATGAACTATGGAGAAGTGAAAATATTAAAATACCGCTGACATCCTCTCGCATTTACTGTGATTGGCCTATCATACGACCGGGAGGTCGATGGACCGGAAAGGGGGTCACTCGAGCTTGGCCTGCCTTCGCCGCCAGGATTGACCGGGCCGTCTTTCGCTCGCTCGACGAGGATTGGCTTGCGTAATTGCTATTTTTAGCAGTTCTTGGCAGGCAGTGTGGGACCACTGCTATTTTTAGCAGTTGGCTGTGGCGGCATCAGGAATCACTCCAGAGTCTGTCAGCATCAGACGGATCAGTAATCGGGTTAGAAACAAGGGAGATATTAATATTTGATCGTATTGATTAAATATTAATTAATTAACATTTATAATATAAAGTTATAATTTAATATTATAACTTAAGTGAATTCCTTGAGGGGTGCGCCATCATGAAGAAAGGGGCCAGTTTGATATTTTAATTAATAATTAAATATTCAGTGGATGAACTATGGAGAAGTGAAAATATTAAAATACGAATATTTCATTAAAACCCTATTTTCAAGGGAATCGCACTTTTCAGTGTATTTGAGGGTTTGCCTTGGGAATTGAGCCCATTATGTGTTTATTGAGTTTTGAAAACTGATCAATTTTGGTCTGAGCCTGAGACTTAGGGTTTCATGTTCGTTTGCCTTGGGGAACGAGCCATCTCCAACGGAAAGCAATTCAGAGAGTGTGGAATACCACTTGATTTATTGCCACAGAGGTTTTCTTACTCAGAGGAAACTACAGAGCTTCAGAAGAATTAATATTGTTAGAGTTCATCAGTGCTTTGCATTCAGAGATCATCCAATAACCTGGGCGCACCATATTCAGAGACATTGCTATTGTTTTGAGTGAAGTCCGTACAGTAATAAATGCAGATCTGACAGGCCGTACCTTTCTGTCAGGGCCGTACCTCTGTCTTTTGGTCGTACTCACCAGCTTGAAGGAAACGCCTTGTGCTGAGGGTTCCAGTTTGCATTAGGGAAGGCGCCAATACCACTGGATCATTTTGTGCATGTCAGACGGAAGGAGAAAGGGATAACTCAACTCAGCCGTACAGATCTGTACCTTGGCTGCAGCAAATTCCAGGTTTTTAAAACATTGAAAATCCTTCATTTAATTCGTTATATGCTTCTGGGTATTATTGTAATCAATTGAAAAGTTGAATAAAGGAGACTGGCATTGATATTGTTGCATTTCCAGAGCTTTTAGATTTTATTTGAATTTATTGCCATTTATTATCAAAATCGTACCTTTTCAATATTGCATCAAAACACAAAAAAATTGCAAAAACCTAAAACGTCAGAAAAACATTAAAAATCTACCGTAAGCAGTGTTAGGGGAAACGTGGGGTTTCTACACACTTGGATATGGTAAAAACATATTTGTATTCAAGTGTGTCTTGAGCATTTAGGAGCATATTCAAGGAAAGGACTGATTCAGCTCCTATACCATTGTTAAGGACCATCTTCCCTGTACCTATAAACACACATTAAACTTTAAAGACAAGTACAAGTATAATTATATTAACTTAGAGGGATTCCCACTAAAGACACAAGGATGAGAATGGAATACAACATACATGAAACCTGTTCATAGATAGGTGCCCCTTGATCTTCATAATCATCCTCTACATAGGACTCAAGATCATTACTTTGAATCTCCAACAAACTTGTCATGTTTGACTTTCCTAGAAAAAGAGATGGTATCCTACTAGCAACTTTTCTATAAACCAAGGGGAGAATGTGAAAGATATTCATGATAGTATTCAGGGCGCAATGGTGAAAACCATGGTTTATATGAGCCTTGAGAAACCCTATCATAATGTGTATGACTATGCAGTAACATTTTATTTCTCCACCAATGGATCCTCCTACCATTATTCTTGAACGAGTAGAGAGAATGATTTGGCATTGTAAGTACATGTATAAAATATATATAGTTCTATATAAGTTCTTTAAGACTTATATTTGAAGATCTATGGAGATTCTATTTTGTAACAGCCAGTGACTTAGTATTTTTGTTTTATCCTCTATGTTCTTTCATTGCATTAAAATGTTCACTTAGCAAGCACAACAATAATACTGAATTATCATTTCAGGTTAATACATTGTCTGTTTTATTGAAAAGAAACTTTGGGAAAACAAGTATTCTATTGTTTCATTTGCTACAGCTCAAGTGAGGAGATATAGTATATCACCAAAAGAATTCTCATGGATTAGGGAAGCAGAAGTAACACCTTGCAAATGATAACATTTTGAGAAATAGGAAAAAAATTATCAAAATTACAAATTTATTTTCCCAACAACAAATTTTTTTTATTTTTTTTTTATTAGACTGCAGGAATCGGGTAGCGCGACCCCCTATAAACTGCAGTGCGCCTGGTAAACTTTTTAACGTGACCAGCGGCGCTGGCGTGACACGCCCTCCGGTACCACGGGGGTGGGGGAGACTAGAACTCGTGACCAACCTCCTGCAACAGGAAAGATTTAGCCAACCGAGCTAGGGCCCCCACCCTTCCCAACAACAAATGTTATCACACATGGAACAATCTCATTTTCTTTTATTATTCAATGTTTAGATAAAAGATCATTTTAGATGTTAATTATTTTAATTTGTAATGTGTGCTCATATGAGATATTTCTTGTGTACATACCCCCAAAATCTAGTTCTTAGAATGGCATTCATATCCCCATGCTTGTATCCACATCTACAAGTGACCATGCCTCAAGACGAGAAAAAATAATATATCACCAACAAATTTATCACAAAACTGGGGAAAAAGAAATATACAATGATGATTATAAACACTAAAATAATTAATGGCAACAATATTCAATACCCAAGATCTGATTATAACAATAAATTCATATTAATAACAATAGAAAAAACATATAGCGCATAACTTGGAAGTTATATCTCTGAAATACCCTGTAAATACTAGCTAGCTGATAGTAAAATAAATGCCTCATTTAATACCCTCATCAGTTTAGGTGGGATCTACATAATCTTGTACGATCCCTTTGTCAATCTATGAGACTAAGGAACCAAGAAATCCTTGAAATGGGTTGAATAACTGACTTCAACTATTGTGTAGATCCCAAGGAATGAGAAGTCATAAAAAGATGTTTCTTTTGGTTACAGAAAATCCAATGGAGGCAACAACAGCCATTCTAGATGACCATGAATGATTGTTGAAATAATCCTCTAGTCATTTTTGAAGACTCTAGACAATTGAAACGATTCTCAATTTGCTATGGAAATGTTTAGATGTATTTTCCCAAAAACAATGATGAAAAATGGGAAGGAGTCAGCATGTATGAGTAGGAATTAATGCTCAAAACTATGGTACAGATTAGATACAAATAGTAATTCAAGATATGAACTTAAAAGGGAAGTTATCTGGTCAGCAATTTATCAAATATAGGCATGTCATATATTGTCAAATAGCTTTTAAAGCATGCTATCTCATGATGAGAGTTTTTCTCTATGACATTTACCCTGTTTTCCCTAAAGATACGTCCCTAGTCTAAAGACATGTCCCCCATTTGCAGACATGTTGGCAATATGGGGATGAGGATGAAACTTACTGCCTATTCATAGATTGTTTTGCTGGAAACCGTGCCCCACTTTCTGCATCATTTTGGGGACAACCTATCTTTCCGGACATTCTTTTAACCATCCCATGGATGTCAAGCTGCCCCCCAGCCATCAAAAGATCTTAAGTAAAAGAAAATCTCAATAAATAAATAAACACTGATAGTTAATATCTTTATGGAGGCCAACAAGATCCCCAACCTAAAGATACACACTTAAACACCCAAAAACCCTAGCCCATTTGCACTTTATGATTTCATATTTCGCACTTTGCATTTTTATAATTTACTTTTGTGAGAAAAAAGAGGAAAACAAAACAGAACAGAGGACAAAGAATGAAGGAGTTCAATCCATCATTCGTTGAATCACTAAGTATGTCAATGAGTCAGTCCATCCATTTTGTCATTTTTTCTTTTAGGTATCATTGTTTGTGACAATTTTTTGTGTTTGTTTTTTTCATTTTTGTTTGTTCAAACCCTACATTGTAAAACTAAATGTAAACAATAAATTGAATAACACATTAATGTGTTTTAAACTTTTCGAGTGATTGAGCAATGGATAAGCTGCTGTTTTTTGTCCACTTTAAATCATCAAAAACCTTGCCGTCTTTTATGCTTATATTTCTTAAACTTATTCTTCTATTCTGCCACTGCTGTCCTATTTTTACATTGGCAATGCATAAAAAGTGTACTGTTTTTGTTTTGTAGTTCTAGTGCCCTTAAATGGTTTAAAAACACTATTACTTTTTACCCTTGAAACTTGCTACAATGAGTAAAATAATTTATTGTTTTCAAAATTTATATTGTTGTTTTTCATTGTACGTCTTTTTAGGGTCAGGATGTGTTGTACCCAAACCAAATTTTTTGCTTCATTAAGGCATTTTGCTTAAAAGAGTCTAAACCTTGTTGAATGATGTTAAAATACAGTTTTTGGGCAAGTTGAGCATGGACTTTGGTCAGTGTCATGTCAGTCGTAAGCAGCAATTGGTCAGTACCTGGAGGTCAAAGCGTGAACCTGGGACTCAGAACGAGACATATCATGATGGAGAAGCATTTTACGACGAGATTATACCCCTACATGGTCATTTCAGTGGCAAGAAAGCTGTTTATAGAGATAAAATAGATGAAGATTTTTCGCAGAAAGCAAATCTGCACCCCTATAGCCCAAGGGCGCCCTTCTTTTTGAAGGCCCAGATCTTGTTGCTTTTGGTTGCAAATACATTCAGTCTCTTCAGAATTAGCCCAGTTATCCAACGAGCTATCAAGCGAAGTCATCCGAGTTGCAGAACTCCAACAACAACTAACATCAGAAGTTGAAGGTACGAGAGGTTGCATGTCACAGAGGATTGTCAGTTTGCAATTTATGCGCCCCTGTAGCTCAGGGGCACCCTTCAATATGACCCCTCAGATGAATGAATTTGCAGATAAGGTCTTCCTGAGATCTTTTCTAATCTAGTCTAGCTTCGCATCGTACTAGTTCACAAGTCAATCTGACATTCTGAGTGATCGTGGCATAGATTCTACCAAACACGTAAATCAAAGGGTGGAAAAATGTGGTATTACACACCTGTACCTCTGTAGGCCAGGGTCACCTAGCCTTTAGGCCTGTTAGATGGGGTTTTCAACTTTCGCAGTCTTCACGAGACTGGTGCGGAATTACTCTAGCTATCCGACGAGCCCAGCCATCAGCCTCCGGGATTTGACAAACGCTCGTACATGACAGGTCTATATAGAATACTGAAAAGTGAAGACAGCCAGAAAAATGACTTTTAAGTATGGAGAGTACATTTCACCTTGGAAAGGGCGCCCTTCTCTTTAAGGTCTTAGAAGCAGTTTTCTCGCTTCATCACCTTCAAAGACATCTCTTGTAAGTTGTTCTAGCTACGCAATGAGACTAACGATGCGCAAATCGGAGCACTCCAGCTCCCGGTGTCAGGGGTCAAACTAGGGTATCCGGATGAAAGTTACAGTTTTGATAAAATGGTGTTTGAACCTTCACAGGCTAGGGGCGCCCTTGCTTTTGGGGTCCTTAATACAGCTTTCAAATGCCTTACATACAATCATTGGATACGGAATACTTCCAGTCACGCAGTGAGCCTATCATCCAATCAGCAGGGTTCGTCGTTCGTCGTCAGCGTCAAATGGCAGAATGGAGAAATGGCCAAGTCTGGTGCCTGAACATCAATTTAATCAAAGGCGCCTAATTTTTTGGGGTTCTAAACGTTGATTTTAGCAATTGCAGCTCCCAGCAGACATTTCATCCTTGCTCTACAGGCTTCGCAGTGGATGTCCCGACCTGGTCACAGCGTCACTCAATCACCCAGAAATCAGTGTTGAACATGGTCGACTGTAATTTTGCAGTCAACTATTAAATAGGAAGTTAACAAAAAGTTAATAACTCTTGCAAATGGACGCCTAGAGGGTCAAATGATGACTTTTCGGAATCAGTGAAGTTTGTCGAGTGCATCCAGATGCCTTGCTTTTTTGTCAACTGAATTAAAATAATATTTCATATTTATTTTGCATGCCAGCATGAAAGGTGGAGATTTTTCTCAATTAATTCATTATTGGCGCCTTTCTAATGCTGAGGTTCAAATTCGCATCTAAAGCAAGATGAATATTTTTATTATTATTTTAATCCGGACTCCAAGTCAATCTCAGTTCAACTGGAGGGGGTCCAATCAGAATTATTCTTTTGCAGTCAGGGTTTTAAAATCTTGCAGTCATCCTTTATGGTGCGATTTTGCTCTATTTAATCATGGCGCCTATCATTATTTCATTCATCCAGCTTCAAAAAAGCGAATTTTCTTCTTAGCAGAGGCGAATTTCTTTCCAAAGTTGGGCGATTTCATCAGCAATCAAGTTTGAAGACACCAAAACATTCCTTTTGCAGGTGCAAGTCCAAATTTATCAGCATAATTCAAGAGAAATTGGCAATTTTAGCATAAGAAAACATCAAAAAACTCAATCTTCTGTCTCAGATTCCATTTGCATGTTTGAAGAAAAGGAAAATTTTGACAAAACTAATCTTTTCGGTTCATTCAGAATAGCTTCCTCGAGAAAACCCGTGTGCTAAAATTTTTCAGGAAAATTTACTCTAGAGCATCAGTTCTCGAAGCTCTAATTTTCTCAACTGAAAATTCCTTGCATGGTTGAGTAGAAGTCAGATTTTCGCATTTCTAATGTTCTGGGTTGTCTTAGAATGTTTTTCTGGACAAAACCCATATCTCAGATTTTTCTGTGAAAATTGCCCTTCGATAGGCTATTTTTAGCCTCAGCAGGCTATTTTTAGCTTTCTAGAAAACTTGTCAAAATATAGCCATGTTCATAGTCAACAGGCGAGTTTTTCAAAATGTAATACACTCAGCTCGAATTTAGGACCAAGTCAGTCTTGACTCACGACTTCATCGGGACAGTTGATACGAATCTACATAAGGTGCTTCTAGAAGCAGTCTTGGATCCAGTCAAGATTAGAGATTTGATACTTCAAAACATTCAGCAGTCCGGGTTACTTGAGGCCGCTTCTATTCCTATCTCAGTTCATTGTGTAGAGTTCGTAATGTCTTGTGTTAAGCATTACAACTCTGCTACTTGCGAGATAGTATCAATAGATGGATGAGTTATATGCAGTCTCAAGCCTTTGGATGTCAAGAGATGTTTTGGTATCCCTCAACACTCGAGCAGTTTAGTCATTTCTATGAAGCAATGTGAGTGTGCATTCAACGTTGATATGGACAAGTGTCAAAGTAAGATGGCAGAGAGATGGTTGAAGCAACAAAAGAACAAATTGCCAAACAACATGGGTCGTGGTGAGTACAAGGATGAGTATGCGATTTTAATTACACTTTTAAATCGTGTCTCAGGTCATGCAGATGCAAACATATTCCAGCCCTAGACATATTACATCATTGGTCGGATCATCTCTGGGCAAGAGCATTATGACTGGGCATCCTTCATCAATGACATTCTCCACGAGCAAATCACCAGTTTTCTAGTTTCCCACAAGTTTCACACGTGATCTTACCTCGTATACTTGATCGCTTCTCAGGGTCAGTTTAGAGGGTTGAACACGGTGGGTATACTCAATGTTCAGAAAGTCTACCACTATTACGACCAGCTTGAGTTCACTAAGGTTGAACGTCACTTCAAGCGTGTTCACGATGCTTTCTTGACATACACAGTGAGAAACTTGGACCGGGAGTTGCATATTCGTATATCGGCGGTTGCTAGAGCAGCAATGGTTGATTGGGCGAACTGGTTCATTTAGTTCCCTACATACACCTACATCCACGTATATGGATTTACAGGAAATCCAGCCATGCTTCCATGCTATCCTTCAGATAGGACAATCTTCGTGGAGTTCCTGAGGCAATTACATGATGTTCATCACATTTGTGCCGCAAACACAAACAAGCTGCCAACTTTCCCATGCAGTTTGAAATCTATTGGTGTAAAACGGCAGTTGATGCCAAAGCTGCAGTATAAGAGTTAAAAAAGTTTCGTCTCAAGTACCTTGTTGATGCACGCACCTATGATCCCAGGGGTCATCACACAGCACGCCTCAGTGGTCGCTCATACCATAAGCCTACAATGGATGAGTATAAGTTGGTACGGACAGCTATACACACTACACAATGAGTGCTCTTCAAATTAGGAGGGGAAGCTCATACTGTTGGCGTAACAACTAATACCTCTGGAGTATAAGTTGGTACGGACAGCTATGCACACTACGCAATGAGTGCTCTTCAAATTAGGAGGGGAAGCTCCCTCGTTGTGCCAAACAAAAGTACTTGAAAAGGGAAATAAACTAAACTATATCCTATCTTTTTTTGTCTCAACTGTAAGAGGTACAAGGCTTTCAAGAAAACTATATACGTTGCAGCTAAGTATTTTCTAGTTTCACAAATTACTAACTACAACTAAACTAACTACTTTAAAACTATCCAGTTTCCTCAAGAAAACAGAGTATGAGGAAATGGAGCAAGAATGATTATTTGACGATAAACAAGTATAGATTCTCAACTTGAGGGCAAGGTGCACATCTATCAGCTCAATCTAAACAAGTTTATTATTCACAAAACACCATACGATAAACAAGAACAGATTCTCAACTTGAAGGCAAGGTGGCACATCTATCAGCTCAATCTGAACAAGTTTATTGAACACAAAACATAATCGATCTAACTAAGGAAAGAATTCACCATCATAATTGCATGAAACCCAAGTGGCATAACAATTCATCATAACAGTAAATACACATGAACAGATACAGAACGAGCAATATTGAAGGCAAGGTAGGCACAGCATATATTTCTCTCTCGTGCAAAAGTTTGTGAACAGATACAAAATAGCAATACTACAGGCAAGGTGGGCATAGCATGTATGCTATCACACAAAATTCATGTACAAATGAGCAAAAGCTCTTATTTATAGACACATGGTTACATACGACAAGCATTTGGAGGATTGGGAGGAAGAGTTCGTTACTAGAGGCCGCTTTGTGCTTGCAGAGTTATATCGTCTACAATGCACGCAAACTCTCCAAGATGAGGAGCGAGACATGGTGATTGTAATGTCCCCATTTTAGCCATATGCTCTTCCATGTCTGATAGCCTATTTCTGAAAGCCCGTAGGCCAATCAGAAGTTGAAATTAAGGTTTCCACTTTCAGAAGAGGTTTTGAGGTCTTGCATGCGAAAGTTTCTAACGCATGTCTAGTGGAGCTTTCTAGGTTTTTGGAGAGCTTCGCAATGAGGTAACATGCATGACTAAATATTGACTTGCATTCTCGGCTACTTTTGAGGGCTTGCATGTTGGAGTTTTGCAGTTTGGATTCTAGATTCCTTTTGGGTTTTCAGAGAGCTTCGTAGTGGTGTGACATGCAACTGCAACGAAGGACATTTTCGGACTTGCTATTTTTAGTAAGTACGACGACTACTCGAATTGTGGTTAAAATGAGTTTGGAACAACTTACTATTTTTAGCAATATGCTATTTTTAGTAAGTTCTATTTTTAGCAAGCAAGGTTTATGCAGTTCGTTCAGTGGCTATATCTGCAAGTTAGTTTGAGTAGTTTGGCCTCCAACACCCTTGGTGCTATTCTTGGCAGTGTTTCAGCAACTTGGTATTATGGCTATTTCTGGCAGGGCAGTATTTTCAGTTGGTCTCCAGCTTTTGAGGTGATTATTTTGGCAAGTTTGATATTTGGTGAAAATAGCATTTTAAGTTGCAAATAATGAGAGAAATATGTGCTAAGACAAAAGGGGACGCCTAGCATAGGAGTCATTTGAGTTTTATTAAATATTTCACTTAAATCTTTTAGTGAAATGTTTGCAAGTTATAAAATATTTCTCTTAAGTCTACCTTGGACGCCTTTTGGAGATATATTTACATTTTATTAAATTATATTTCCTCATATGGGTTGGAAATGAAATACAAATGAAATTTGGAGAAAAGGTGAAAAGTGAATTTCATTTAGGCACCCTAATTGGAGGGAAAAGAAGATTTGAATTTGGAGACAGAAAAGCTATAAATAAGAGTGATGGGCTGTTTGTTTGCATCCATGAAGAAATTATAATGTTATGTTGTTGAAATGACTTCAGAGTTGGCTTCGAGAAATGCATACCTCCTAGTTCTTGCAACCTTGGTTTTGTGCTTGAAAGATAGCACCTAGCTGAGTTTCAGAGACTGCTTCTCATTCTGAGAGTGCAGATTGAGCTTCACAGTTGGAGATTTTGATGTTTATTTTCAGTTTACAGTTGCTGGTTTTTGTAGTGCTGAAAGTGATTTTTGATCACAAGTCATTGTACGAATTTTCTATGGTTCTGGGTATTTGCTACATCTCTTCTACTATCTAGGGCGCTCCTATTTGCAAGTTTTCATAATTTTTAGTGGAGTCTTGGATTTTATATTGCAGGTCGCCTTCTTGGGAGGCTATCTTGCCTGACAAAAGTTTAGAAAACTCATTAAGGAGTTGTTGCAGTTGTTTCTTAGTCACAACTTGGTCGCCATCTACCTAGGAGTTCAATGCATTTGGTCTCATGTCATTTGGAGTAGTTTTCAGGGAATTATGAGCATTTTAATAGTTTTGGGAGTTGCTGGTTTGCATTTTCAGTTTGTTGGTTTAGTATATCAGATTGTAGTAGTTAGTGTTTTTGGGCTTGTTTTTCATGGTGGGAGTCCTTTAGAGTTGGAGAGACATTCTATAATATTGCAGCATTGAGACACTTGAAATACGTTGATATTGGTAGGAGTTCTATCATTTTGTAAGGCTGCACAGTAGTACTGTCAGCTACTTTCATTTCTTTCTAAGTTTCATTTTAATTCCCATGGTTGTGGAAGAGACTGGCCCTTGCTTAGTCTTCATTGTATTGCACTTGGATCCTCAACACCATATGTTAGCACCTCACCCATCACGGGTCTTGAGTGCACATTCTTGGTGTTTGAGTTACTTTCAGTATTGCATTGTTATCAATAGATTCTCCGCCATATGGTAGCACCTTACCCACCTTGGGTTTGGAGTGCACATGCTTGGTGTTGAGTTTACTTTTCAGCATTGCATCATTTTCAGTTGTTCCTCCGCCATATGGTAGCGCCATACCCACCTTGGGTTTGGAGAGCACATACTTAGTGTTAAGCTTTCCTTCATCATTGTATTTCCTTCAATTGCTTCTAACAACCCTCAGCGCCATATGTCAACACCAATCTCATCCTCAATTGTGTGTGCATTTTTGGCGTAGAGTTACTTTCCAGTAGAGTTTGCTTTTGGGCTAACCTTGACGGGTGACTGTTGTGATTGAGCTGAATTGTTTATTGAGAAAACAAAAAAAAAATTGGTTCGGTTCATTACAGCGATTGATAGACCCCGGGACGAGATTATGATTGCTCACCTGAGAGTGGCATATGAATCAGTCACAGATGCAGAAGATAAAGAGGCTATCTACGCTTGGAAAACACAGTTGGTTTTCAAGGCGAAGATAGAGGAGACAATGGCATCAGAGTTGGCTAAAAGTAGAGAGCACGTCACTAGTGCACTCCAGTACATGAGAACTCTTGTGTCTCGCATACCATGCCGATATCAGATTGAGGGTGGTGCGTATGTTGAGCTTGTTGATGTCCAGTCAGAGCTCCAGGCACTCATTCATGGCATTTTCAGTGGGGAGACCGTTGGTTGTAAGATGAATCATCTTACAGTCATGTCAACATTGTTCGATGAAACAATCAGGAGCAGAGGTGAACTTCAATCCCAGGTCACAACTAGTGAGGACATGCTGCACAGACACAGTATACTTCGGCATAGTATCAGTTCTCCAGATAGTGACGCAGTCAACAACTTCGTGGAGGGGTTGGTTGATCGAGATCAAGGCCAGTAGAATTCAGTTTCCACCTCTCAGGATAGACATTAAACACAAGAGTTAAACTTGGCGTTACCTTTTCAAGTTAACTCGCTGTCACATCTCATGCATGTCTATTCTGGGATTATCTATGTTCACTTGGAGTTACTTTTAGGGTTTTCGTTAACTGATGGTAGTATTCTAATTAACTTGCGTTCAATAAGGACGTGCATGCTTGCACATTGTCCATTTTTAGATTAATTGTACCGGTTAACTGATGGTAGCTTTCCAGTTAACTATATAGTTTGCTTTATTAGGGTTTAGCAATAAATCTTGAATGCATTGCAAGACTGTAATTGACTCAAGGTGATTTTAGGGTTCCCTACACCTTTGATGTCTATAAATAAGAGATTTTTCTCATTTGTACATAGCTTTTGCACGAGAGAGTAATATATGTTGTGCCCACCTTGCCTATAATATTGCTTATTCTGTATCTATTCGCGAGTATTTATTATGATAATGAATTGTTATGCCACTCAGGTTTCATGCAATTATTATGGTGAATGCTTATCTTAGTTAGATATAGTGGCTAGTTCGATTGTAAATTGTATGCGTGTTTCGTCTCTGCAATTTACTGTCCTAGTTGGCTATCCTTTGTGTTGCGTTTCTAATAAGCCTATTCAGATTGAGGAAATAGTTGTGCCCACCTTGCCTTCATGTTGAGAATCTGTACTTGGTTTATCGTATGATGTGTGTGATAATAAACTTATTCAGACAAGCAAATAGTGTGCCCACCTTGCCTTCACGTTGTGAATTTGTACCTAGTTTATCGTGTAAGCTCATTCCCACTCCGTTTCCTCATGCTCTGATTTCTTGAGGGGATTGGATAGTTAAGTTACTTAGTTTTGAGTTGTAGTTAAGTCCTGTGAAACCAGAAAAACGTTGGCTGCAACATTCAAAGTTTACTGCAAACCTTGTGCCTCTTTCAGCTAAGACAAAAAGATAGGAAATAGTTTAGTTTACTTTTCAATCATTTTGTCTGCACAACAAGGGAGCTTCCCCTCCTAATTTGAAGAGCACTAATCACGTAGTGTGCATAGTTGTCCATACCAACTTGCACTCCAGAGGTGTTTGTTGTTACGCCAACAAGATGAATTACTTGAATGACAATGGTAATCGTGTTTGGGTAATGAAAGTGGAGAAATGTGGGGAAAGGAAGCAATGCAAGATAAAACCCCCAAATAGGTAGTTCAATTTGGAGTGCACTACAATTTGATTTCCCTTCCACAGTGTTGGTGTCAATTGCCAAGGGCCCATTTAACAAGTAAACCCCTTTGCACCAATTTGTAATGTTGCTTGAGATTAACACAACCAATGCAGGCGAGCATCAACATTAGAAAAGAAAAATTTTCCCAAAAAACTAGAAGGGCAGCATTACAAGGATTAACGTATATTTCTTACATATACCCAGTAAAGGGTTGGCCCTTGTGACAAGTTGTTACTTGAAGAGAGAGTTGAGATGATCAGATTATAATAGGGGATATCGGCATACCATCTAGTACTTCCTCTAAGTTTTCTATACAAGGAGCTAGACCTCTATAGTTCCAAGTTCCAACATTTGAGGTGAGTAAATAAAATTAAGGCAGAAACAGAAGGCTGAGCATTTAGCATCAACAAACTAGATTAAATTTATATTCAATGTGTAGGCCAAAGATGTGGCAGATGAGGCCGTTGGAAGATTCCTTTTTTACAATAGTATTCCTTTCCATGTTACGCAATCTCCTTATTAGGAGGAGGCTTTAAGTTAGGCAAAGCTAGTGTTATTTATGAGTTATGTGCCTCATACAAAAACCAAATGAGGATCACAATCTTGGAAAAATTTATTCCAAGGTTAACTTATTAATGGAGGGAATAAAAGCAACACGCATATCACATAGCTACAACATAATCATGGATGGGTGGACAAACATTAGACACCACCCACTCATCTACATTATAGTTACATGTAAGGAAGGTCCTTACTTCCTTAGAGCAATCGACTACTAGAGAAAATGAAAGGATGTTGAGTTTCAATTTCAAAGCTTAAGAGATTTCATTGAGAAGGTTGGTTCCCAAAATGTAGTGTAAGTGGCTACCAATACAACATATGTGTATAGGGCAGCAGGAAAATTAGTTGAGTCCACCTATAGGCACATCTACTAAGCCCATTGTGTGCATGCCATGAACATTGCTCTCAAGGACATTGAGAAAATCAAGTGGGTCAAAAAGAAGGTTGCGGATGAAAGGGAAGTGCAAATGAACATGTTCATTTGCAACCACCACACCTCAATAGCATTGCCACACTCCCTTTGAGGAAAAGTTTCTTACTTCATTTTATTCGCAAGAATGATTGAGCTGCAACAACCCTTGCAACTTATGATCAAGAAACAAGGTTAGACTAGATAGGGGAATACCATGACAAAGCAAGGGAAGAGAATGAAAGAAATTGTGGGTAGGAATGTTGTTGGTTGGATGTGAGATATGCCACATATTTTCTATCAACTATTTTCAGTGTCATCTAATTTGGGGAGACTAATATCCCCAACCTTGGGGAAATTCATAAGTGCCTCAACAATCCTTAACAATATTCTTGGCTAGATGAAGGCCGCCATTCACAAGAGAGACACCACCCTACAATTCTACCATGAGCATATTCATCCCATCATTTGGTAGAGTTGAAAAGAGTTGATACCCCTCTACACATGGCTGCATGAATGTGGATATACATGGCATAATTGTTCCCCTTGGTGACTACAAGGTGAGGAATGGCCTCGTGAAGAGTCTTGATAAAATGTTTAGCATAGAGGAAGCTTCATTAGTGAGAGCTGAGCAGATCAGTTTTAGTAAACTCAATGCCTACAGCGATTCAACAAAGATTGACAAGCACACTTTGGCACAAGACAAGTCAGTTAGTTGATGGTACTACATGGGACTCCATGATTGTCATGTACACTTGCCATTCACCTCCTATCATAGGTCTCTAGTTCCTCTACTACTAAGAGGAACTAGTCCACATATAGATTTATCCACTCTCTTAAGAGGAACAAACTTGCCTCTAAAAGTGCAAAATCTTATTGTACATAGTATCTTGCATCCCATTGATCACAAAGTCACCTAAGCAGAAGCAAAGCCCAACAACACATGGGATGTAGAGCTCAAGGAGCCATGACAAGATAAGGACCAAGACATGCAGCCAAGATTGGTTGGGGTCAAGTTTAAAGAGCTAGTTCAGTCAGGCAGTTCAAGAGATGAGTAGCAGTTTTTAAGATTTCCATTGGATTATGGCTCTGATTTCTAAGTTTGTCACTCCAACCAATTATGCATACTTTTTTTCCATTTTTTCATTTCAATTTTTGTCACTTGTGATTCTCAGCTCATGGGTACCTTTTTTTTGAAAAAAGGGGTAACACTTTTGACCCGGAGCTATGAACAGGTGAAGTCACAAGTGGGGGACCTCATCCCCAACATAAATATTCAACAATAACACCCCAGTGGGGTTTGAACCTTGACGGATAGAACAACACAACTTAGCCATCACACTATGTCAATACCGGCTCAACTCATGTTCACTTAATAACTTTCATTGATATAAATAAAATTTTAAAATTATGTTATGTCATTGTGATTATCACATGGATTATTGGATAAATGAAATGTCATTGCAAATTCAGCACATTGTATACAGTTTTTAAATTTTTGGCTTCTTTTCACTTAAATTAAGTTATTTTTAATTTTATTTATTTATTAATGTTTTAAAAATTTTAAATATTTTTTTTTTTTAGATTTAATGGCCTAGAAACAGTATAAAACATTTCACAGGGCATTTACTTTTGAAATACCATTCGTCCCTTCAGAAATGTCTCTAAGGCTCATGTTGGTGTTTCAAATCCCAAAAACAAATGTCATTTCAACATCAGATTGTTCAATTCCCTATTAATACAAGAAACTGCATTCATCTTTCATGATCATGATGTCCTTCAACTAATAAGCAGGCTCCTACATGGTTAACAAACCTCCCCAACTTTCAAGTGCAAATTTGCTTCCCAATCTGGATCCCATGATAGCTCTGAATGATGAATCAAAGCACTTACACCTTTCAGCTGTTCAAAACAACACTAAGAAACATGAGAAATTAAATTATACAACACATGTGCCGCCAAGAACATTAATTCAAGATAGTGACTCTAGATTCTTAGAATACCATGCTAACAATTCAAGCATATGTCACTTATTTAAGCTGGTTACCTCAACGAAGACACCAAATGAAGTGATTCTTGTAACTTGACACGTAACAATGTCTCCAATATTCAGAGTATCCTGCAGATATAATGTTGAATTTAAGAGATATATATCATAAATGTGTTCATGTCATGGTCAAGGAAAAAATAAGCATTTCATTGTACAGAATGAAAGGTCGTTTAGCAGAAATATGTTCACGTCATGGTCAAGGAAGAAATTAGCATGTCAATGTAATGTCTTTAAATTGATTTAGGAACAAAAGGCAACCTTCATAGGTCGTACAAATTATACATTGTTAGACATGAACATCAACAACAGGCTCAATGAAACCCACATAGGCATTTTACTATCTTTATATTGACATTAATAAAACTAGGGAAAGGGGGAAACCCCATATGATCCTAATGATACAATGCTTACTCTAAAGGAAAATATTTTCTTCAAACATTTATACAATAAGTCACTAGGGAAAGGGGGAAACCCCATATGATCCTAATGATACAATGCTTACTCTAAAGGAAAATATTTTCTTCAAACATTTATACAATATGAGGATACACCATGCTCAAATGAGTGGTTGTATTTGTGACATTCAAAATCTGTCTCAAAAAGTAGATATCACTTGTAACACTAGTCAAATGATGGATTTTTGGTTTAAAAATCCTGATGTTAACTTGTTTAAATTCATTGATAATAATGTTATACTTGTTTGCTATGATGTCAATTCTCATGACTATATCAAAAAAGATACTGCATTTGGCACAGATGTCTATATTGAAGTCCAGGTAACTCATGCATTCTTGCTTGTTTGTGAGGTTGATGCTATCAAGCTTTCTATTGATGATCATAATAACACTCAGTTGATAGATTGTCTGACCATGTTCAGACCACAGGTGTATATGGGAGCCATACAAAGGAATTTGATCCCAAAATCATGAAGAGAATGGGTTTTGATGGCAAAGGACTAGGTGGACATGGATAAGTCATTTAAAGACCTATTGAATCCAACATGCCACCCAGAAACGAAGGTCTTGGTTTGGATGGTCACTGAAGCACTATCGATACAAAGTCTGTCTGAGGTGAAATATATCAAATGGGTTAATCTTCAACTTCAAGATTATAACCAAACAATCAACAACATGATGTGTAGAAGATAATCAACTTGCTAGCTGTAATTATTGCCATAAAAAAGTCCACACCTGAGAAAAATATTGAGATCTCAATCCATGTAGAAAGTGTAGTTTATCAATCCATAAAGAGCAGACATGCTACCTCAAGCAAAACAGAGAGTCTTGTATAAATAGTGAATTCATAGTGTCTAGACTTAAATGGATGACGCAAGGTCAGAGACACATTGATTTGCACAATTTTTCCCATCTGATCGGAAAAACAAATCTAAAATAAAGATTGTTTCCAAAAGATGGTCAAAGGTCATATAGGAAAGCTAAAATGTGATAATTATGAGTAACCCGCTCAAAAACTTTTAATTAGCATGCAATAATAATGACAATGATGCATTTCAAATCTGATGATCAAATGGAGACTTAGAACTAGATAAAATTGAGTATTAATCAGTTATAAGACCTAGAGCAGAAAGCAACATCCACAGTTTCATAGTTGCCCCTTCACCCCACTAGGGACACTACCCCCAGACCCCCGCAAGGGGCACTACCCCTCAACTCTATTGGGGCAATTTCCCTCAAATATGAGATTATGGCTGTTGCATCATCCAGGACCTATCTTAGATGCATTCATAGGAAGGATGTAGGCTCCTCTAAGCCATAGACTTCTAGTTATTGTTTTGATATTTCATATTTGTTTGGAACATTTAATGTTATGAATTTCATATTCCATGAGTTTTGTATACATTTGAGTCTTTAACTATATTTATATATCTAAGTGTGTTATTTCCTTCAGCAACTCAGCTACAATTTGCATTTATACTTATGTGATCGATGTATACTTGTGTATGTGATAAAATTAGCTTCTATTTGATGATGTTATTAAGGTTTATTTAATAAAGGGTGCATGAAACAAGTTTTAAATCCTAAAAAATCTCTAAATTTCTTGGGTTTTTCACTTTGCCAAGTCTGGGCTGAGTCCCAGCGTCGAGTCCCAGGTCGAGTCACCCTTGCCGAGTCCGCACCAAGTCCGAGTCTCAGAACTATGGTTGTGATTAAAGCAAGGGATATTGACCTATCTGTTGATGTGTTTTTCATGACCGCACCAACGCAGAATAAAGTTGCCAACAGCTACCCTATTCTCTCTTGATCAAAGTATCCAGCATGCTAAGATTGCGAGAGAGTTTGTGCGTTCAACTCCAAGGTTCTTTCAATGCAAATAGTCTCAGTTGGCTCGATGTGATTTTGCTGGTATTTCAAGGGGACTTACGGAATTGTTCGGCAGCGGAGAAAGGAATTCAAATGCTCGAAAGATTTGTCTATGAAGCGCGGGTTTCCTATTCTAGCCAGAAAGTACTGAATTGAAATGGCGTAAGGTTTGGAGAGTCTAAATCTATTCTAAGGCGTGGGACATGGCGATCAATTCTCACAAGCTTCAACCAGGCTCTGCTTTGCCTCGCTTCGGACAGCCTCCACAGAACCGGTGCAATCTTCAAAAGAGTAGCTCAAGGTGTTCAGATCACAACTTAGCATGAAAACACCATCACAACGACGCATATAAACATACAAATCATGATCGAAGTTAAGTACATGATATTCCAGTTGACCACACAAGGCGCATTCACCATCAGTGAACACACTAGTGGTATGGATAGACGAAGTTTGTTCAAATTGAAGACCACATTCCACAATTACTATCTACTGCTTGCATGAAATGAAACTTATTCTACTTTAAGTCACTACTCGAATCAGAAGGACGAAGAAACCTTGCTAGCTACTCACAACAAAAGACAAAATTCATCATCAATGAAAATTCTTTTTATTGGGAGAGTGTTCACAACAATTTCTTACAAAGTTTTAAGGAAAAACTTTCCTTCTTCTTCAACTACTCTATCAATCTATACTAAGCTACTTCTAATTTGTCTCTCTATTCTAACTTCTACTCTAATTCTACTGTCTCATGAATGTACAAATGAAGGGGGACTCCCCCTTTTATAGATAGCCAAGTACAATGGACGGCTCAGATTACAATCGACTGGATGGCCCAGATCGTGCCACCTCAGCCCTAAACAAGATTCACCCTAAAAACCGCCACCAGGAGGAGTGGGGTAATAAATGAGCCATTAATGGCCACCATCCTCCTAGAAGATTCCAGCCTTGAAACGCGTTCACACTGATCTTGATTTTTCCTCTTGACGCTGTTCTTCAACTTCTTCTTTGTCACTTGAGCCGGGTACATACGAAGTCTCAACACTTAGCCACTTTTTGCAATCTTTCTTCCTTCGAGGTTGAGATGTCATCTTGAATTACTTGTTTCATCACTTTAAGTCACCACCGCTTGGTCTCGATGTTCCTCCTGCAAAACAAGCAAGGAGAAGAGTATTAGAACACTTCATAATATAAATTCAACTTACTTACCAGGATTTTCACGCTTTAACTTCCAAGGGTTCATCGTCTTCAATAGCCAACTTTGCGTTCAATCCTTCATGCCTTAGCCAAATTTCATCATCCTCAAGGACGTATCATCTTTCAAAAGTGTTAACTTCAACCGCATCTTCCTCACTTTTCCGGCTGACATTTCATCCAACTCTGGCTCGAGCAAAATGTTTTCATCAGGAACTTGATAAAAAATCATCTAGGTGATCATTTTCAAATTCATCCGCCAAGGCATTTTATCTTCAACAACATCATTTATTCCTTGCCTTAGAAAAATTTTCAAATTTCCCTTAGGAAATTCATCAACCCGATGCCCATCAAAAATATTCACCCTGAAGGTCTCAACAAAGTGTAGAAGACTTTAAAATCCATTCCTCATCGACAATCTTCAATACCCAGAAGAAAATTTCTCTCAGAACGCATCAAATTCATGGGTATGCAACGAACGGGTTCATTTAATTCTTTGAATTTTGAACCTTATAAAAATGATTTTTTTATCAAATTTATTTCATTTCTTCACCCTTGAGCGTATTTCCTTGCTCTGACTTGAAATTTCCCATTGACCCTGTGAAGCTGGAGTATTCTGACTCATTCCTGCCGATTTTATCCATGCCTCTAAAAATTTCATCTCCTCCATCAAACTTAGGCGTATTTTTCTTCTAGAGGTGGAATTTAAATATTTATACTTAGAGAAAAAAATATTCTATCATTTCATCACTAGCTTGGGTGCATTTAAGCTTTTGTCCTGCCACTTGCAAACAATTAGAAAATATTTCTTGACTTTTCATCTTGGGCGCATTTTCAGGGTCATACTTCCATTTTTTCATACTTAGAAACTTTTCTACCCATCCTTTCAAGGGCGCAAATCATAGCTGAAGCTTTCAATTTTAATACCTTCATCAAATTTCTTGCCTCATCTTCAAGGTTAGGCGCAAATAAGAGGGGTTACCTTAAATGCCTTAGAAAATTTTAAGTTCTCTTCTTTTAAGCTCAAGGCGTAAATGATGGGATCTTCTTTCAATTTAAGTTCCACACTTAAATTCTCTTCCAGCTCACCCCTCCAGTCAAAGGCGCATTTACCACCTTGTGCTTCCATTTCAAGTTCCAACACTTAGAAATTTTGCTAACCTTTTCATAGCCAGGCGCATATCATACCCTGAGCTTTCAATTTTTAATTTAGAGCACTTAGAAACTTTTACCACCACTTCCTTGACTTAGGCGCATTTGGAGGGGGGAGGTTTCAATTTGAAACACTTAGACATTTTTTTAAACTTACTTCTCACTTCAAGGGCGCATATGGGACCTCCTACTTCCATTTTCCAGACTTGGAAAATTTCTCAACTACTGCACATTACCTTGGGCGCATTTAAGAGGTTGCACTTTCATTTTTAGTCACTTAGAATAATTTTACTCTCCACTCAACATCCCTCTTTGGGCCAAGGCGCCCCTGACAACATGAACTTCTAGTTCCAATGCCTTAGAAACATTTCTGACTTCATCCTCCAGCTTGGGCGCAAACAAGCCCTTCCACTTCCAATTTTCAACATTTTAGCACACTTTTAGCTAGCATACTACCTTGGCAAGGTGGGGCGCATTTCATCCCCTATACTTTCACTTTCAACCACTTAGAGAATTTTCCATCTCTTTCTTGAAGCTGGGGCGCAAATGGAAGGTGGAGCTTCAAATTTGATGTGCCTTAGATAAATTTCAAGTGCCTTCTCTTCATCTTGGGCGCATTTAGCCCCTCATGCTTTTAATTTTCAACACTTAAGAGGAAATTTCTACTCTTCAATGCTCAAGGGCGCAAATGAAGGTATGTGCTTTTAATTTGAATACTTAGGAAAATTTCACTTCAAGTCACTAGGCGCAAATCCATGGGGGAGCATCAAATTTGTGACTTAGAAAAATTTTAAGTCCTCCCTTCAAAGAGGGGCGCATTTGACCCATGAAGCTTTTACTTTTCACGCCTTAGAACTTTTTATCATCCTCCTTCAAGCCAAGCGCATATGACCCATTGAGCTTTCAATTTGAAGTGGCTTAGGCGAATTTTCAAGTCCTGAACCTCAAGGGCGCAAAATCTACCCTGAGCTTCCAATTTTAATACTTAGTAAAATTTTCACCAATTTATTTTCTCAAGTCAGGGCGCATTTGCCATGGGGAGCATCAAATTTCCATACTTAGAAGATTTTGAGTCATTTTCAAAGTGAGGCGCATTTCCCTAGGCAAGCTTCCATTTTTATATGCCTTAGCAAAGTTTTCATTCATCTTCAGCTTTTAAGGCGGATTTTGATTCTGGACTTGAAAATCTATCAATTTTAGCGAATTTCTTGCCCTTTGCCAGATTTAGGGTGATTTTCTCCTGCTAACCCTAATTCGCCTTGGCTTTCTATTTTTAGAAAGTTCCTTGAATTTCGTGATTTCAACTGACTTTTGACTCCAGAAAGCCTGATTTTCGCCCTGATTTGAACTTCGTGGTGTGATCGTGCTGTCAGGGTCTGATGCTTGTCTGTACCTGCTATTTTTAGCAACCTGCTAAAAATAGCAACTGCTCAGAATGTCTTCAAATTTCATGTACCGATTGCCTGAAGTGTGGTGATCATAGCTGGATGCTGCTTTTGCACGACTGTCCTGTTCCGCCCTTGATTTTAGGAAACCCTAATTTCTCTGCCCAAGCCTACTAAAAATAGTAAGTGCTTGATTTTCCATCCTCTGTGACTCCGTTTGATCTGAAATTCGAGCCATAGGGTCTTCATCACTTGCTTGACCTGTACCTGCTAATGCCTTGCGCTGACTTGCTATTTATAGCATGTTTCTGGAGGTGGCTTACTATTTATAGTAACTAATTGTTTCTGATAACTCCACAACTCCGTTTGATTTGAAATTCGAATGACGCACTCCTCACCACGTGACTTGCCTGGTGACATCGGCGCATGCGGCTGACTTTCTATTTTTAGCCTGTTTCTGAAATGACTTACTATAAATAGTAAGTGCTCCGTTTGCCTTCAAATTTTATCAGCAGATAGCTTGAGAGATGTTGATCGCGGTGGTATACATCGGTTTTCGAAAATTCTGACTTTTTATGCCTCTTTTTGGGTCCCGAAGCTAGAAACCCTAATTGGTCTTGCATGTGTATCAAATGACCTCCGTTTGTCCTCGTTTTTGTTGCATTGCGATCGGCTCGTGATTTTGAAGTGCTGGGAGGCGGCTGCCGGGATGTACCTGCTAAAAATAGTAAGCTGTTGAAGGAGTGATTATCTCTGTTTGCATGTCATATCATCGCGAAGCTCTCGAAAAACCCACAAGGAATATGCAGACATGCAAAGAAAATCCTGACATGCAAACCCTAGAAATAGCCTCTGAAGGCTGAACTCTGAAAGTTGTCGTCTCACTTTGCATGTTACATCATCGCGAAGGTCTTTGAAAACCCAGAAGGAATATGCAGACATGCGTTAACAAACTCTGCATCTAGGCCCTGAAATTGGCTCCGGAAGCTGAACTGCTAAAAATAGTAAGTTGTCTGTTTCAGCTCAAATTTAACCTGTGAGTAGCTTGATGTGCTCTGGACGCAGCGTGACTGTCGGATTCACAAAAATGCTGAAGGATTGCCATGTAATTGCACACTTACTAAAAATAGTAAGTGGTCAGAATCTGATGAAATTTAGCTGAGAACTTGCTGGAAGCATACTGACAGCATTGTTAGTCTTCGTTTTCAATATATTCACCTTGTTTGACCTCAAATTGACCAGAAGACTCAAAACCCTAATTTTCAGACTTGGCCAAATCTCGCGTTTAAGCTTGAAGACGGGAACGTCCCCAGAAAGATAGACAGTAGAAAAGAGAGACAACGACAAAACAAATTAAAATCAAGCCAAAAGTTCAAGACAAAGCAAAAATTAGGGGGGGTCCCCATTTGCAATGGGGCGATGTGTGAAAAAGGTCACAACACTATCTTAGAAATTTTGAATAGCTTCATGTTGGCGTAAAAACTAACACCTCTGGAGTGCAGGTTTGTACGGACAACTATGCACACTGCGTAATGAGTGCTCTTCAAATTAGGAGGGGAAGCTCCCTCATAGTGCTGGAATGCGTGGAAAAGAAAAGTAATCTAAATCCTATCTTTTTGTTCTCAGCTGGAAGAGGCACAAGGTTAAGAAAACCAAGAACGTTGCAGCTAAGGATTTTCTGGTTTCTGCAGATCATTAACTACAACTAAGCTAACTACTTTAAATCTATCCGGTTTCCTCAAGAAAACAGAGCATGAGGAAATGGAGCAGGGATGATTATCGACGATAAACGAAGTTTAGATTCTCTACTTGAAGGCAAGGTGGCGCATCTATCAGCTCAATCTAGACAAGTTTATTGGGCACAAAACAATTTAGGAATTTACCATGACAATCTTATGAAACCCTATGTGGCATAACACTTGATCAAAATAGTAAAGATTTACAAAACAGATTTATCATCACAATCTCACGAAACCCTATGTGGTATAACACTTGATCATAATGATAAAAGGTTCACAAAACAGATTTATCATCGCAATCTCTTGAAACCCTATGTGGCATAACAATTGATCACAATGGTAAAGATACACAAAACAGATTTATCATCATAACCTCTTGAAACCCTATGTGGCATAACAATTGATCATAATGGTAAAGTTGTACAAAACAGAAAGAATTCACCATTAAAATTGCATGAAACCCTATGTGGCATAACAATTAATCGTAATAGCGAAGACACATGAACAAATACCAAAAGAGCAATATTGAGGGCAAGGTAGGCGCAGCATATATTTCTCTCTCAAGCAAAAGTTATTTACAAATGAGCAAAAGCTCTTATTTATATACATCAAGGTGTAGGGAACCTAAAATCACCTTGAGTTATCTAGTTCTTGCAATGCATGCAAGATTTGCTGCCAAACCCTAATGAAGTAAACTATAGGTTAAGCTGAGAAAACTACCATCAGTTAACGAAACATCTAATCTAAAATGGACAATTGTGCGACATGCGTCTTATTGAACACAAGTTAAGCGGAAGACTACCATCGGTTAACAAAAACCCTAAATAAAACTCCAAAAAATTGGTAAAGCTGATCTCAAAATAGATATGCATGTGATGACAACATCGAGAGTTAACTTGAAGGGGTAACGCCAAGTTCAACTCGTGTGTGTATCTATCTGAGAGGTGGGAACAAAGTCTACCGGTCATGATCTCGAGCGACCAATCCCTCAGCGAGATTGTCAAGCTACGCCGGCATCGAAAGTCAACGCTTGAGCAATCTTGACAATCTTCGCACACTCAAACTAGCATTTCATTGACTCATAGCTTTGGCGGCTCCGTAACTGAAGTGATGGCCATTATCTCTTCTGCACTTGATACAAATCGGTCTCAGCTTTTCTAACGAAATCATGAATTAAGACCGATTTGGTCTTGAATTCAGTCTGTGTGTACTGTACTCTGAAAAACTCGCTTGTTGACTGTGAACACGGCTATATTCTGACAACTTTTCTGGAAAACTAAAAATAGCCTTTCGAAGAGCTATTTTCGGCGAAAATCTGAGATATGGGTTTTGTCCAGAAGAAGATTCTAAGACAACCCGAATGTCAGATTTGCGAAAATTTGACTTCTACTCCACCATGCAAGGAATTTTCATTGAGAAAATTAGAGCCTCAAGAACTGATGCTCTGGAGTAAATTTTCCTAAAAAATTCGCACATGGGTTTTCTCGAGGAAGCTATTCGAATCAACCCAGATGATTTGTTTTGCCAAAAGTCGCCAATTCTTCAAACATGCGAAAGAATTTAAGACGAGAAATAGAAGAATTTAAGATAAAGAAAGAAGTTTTTAGTGCTCTGCTTCTGCTAAAATCGCCATCTTGTCTTAAGTCTGCTGATAATTCTGACTTGTACCTGCAAAGAAAATGTTTTGATGTCTTCGCCAATGATTGTTGATGAAGAATTTGCCTTTGGTTTGCTAAAATTCGCCTTTGCTTGAGAAATACGAATTTCTCTTGAAAATACACCTTGTGAATGAAGAAAAACGAATTTTGCTTGAAAATATGCCTTTGCTTTGAAGAAAAACGAATTTTGCTTGAAAAATATGAATTTCTCTTAAGAAAAACGAATTTCTCTTTAGCTTTGTGAATAATAAATGAAGATGGCGCCATGCTTAAAGAAGATGAAATTCGCATCAATCTGACAACTGCAAGATTTAAAACCTCAGCTGAAAATAAAAGCCTTTTGATTGGACACCTTTCAGTTACACTGATACTGACTGGAAGTTTGAATAAATAATAAAATATTTATTATCATGCAATTAGCAAAGGCGCCAAAAATAGAAAATCGCCATTTTAAATGCTAAAATATGCAAAATATTTGAAACTCCAGTTGACAATTGAATGAAGCTTTAGGCTTCACCGTTGGACTTCACCGATTCCGAAAAGTCATCATTCGAGCTTATAGGCGTTCATTTGCTCAAGATTTTACACTTTTTATTAACTTCCTATTTTATAGCTGACAGCACTGTCACGACTAGCCAACTTCGACACTGATTTCTGGATGACCGGGTGATGCTGAGACTGATTTGAAGAATTCATCGGAAAGCCTACTGAACAAGGAAGAAATGTCTGCTGGGAGAAATGTTGTGACCTTTTCACACATCGCCCCATTGCAAATGGGGACCCTTCGTTTTTTTTTGCTTTTGGGTTTTGCCTTGGCGTCACAACTGCTTATCACCAGTCCTTTTGCAATGAAGAGTTTGAGTTTTGAACGGGCACCCGAATCAGTTGGAGAATTTGAGCCTAGATCACTGTATAAACGTCGCCATCATGTCTCCCGAAGATCGACTGTCGTTTCGGCCGATTCTGACACCTCCAAGTTTTTAGGGTTTCTCACCCTGGGCCCCCTATTTTTTAGGACCTACTTTTTTGGCACTTTTGGGCAATTCTGGGATCCCTATTTTTTAGGGTCTATTTTTGGAAAGTTGCTATTTTTGGAAAATTTCTATTTTTAGAAAGTTTCTATTTTTAGAAGGGTCACGAGTTTCAAAATCCACTCAGAAGTTCGAAAAGATCAACGAAACTCTCAGAAAATCGATTCGAAGATTTTTTGAAATTTTGGTAAAATTCTGGAAAATCACAGGAAAAGGTTCAAAAATCTGGAAAATTTGTTCAAAAATGGTGAGAAATTCTGGAAAATCACAGAGAAATCTGGTAAAGGCGCAGAAAATGGTGAGTTAGATGAAAGAACCAGTCATGAAATCATCAAGAAATGGATAAAAGTCTGAAGCACATGTAAAAATTTGAGAAATTCATCCAGAACATTCATGGAAAAGTCTGAAAATCTGAGAAATCTGAAACATTCATGGCACATCAATGGTGAAAATCTTCAGCCAGTGGCAAGAAAGAATTGGCAATGGCCAAAAAATTCTGTGAAGTCCGCCCAAGACTAAAAGGTAAATGGCGAGCCAACTAGGAAACTCCGCCCATGGCAATGAGGGAATGGCTGTTAATTTGATGAAGTCTGCCTGGTTTTATAGGGCAAATGGCAAGGAGAATGAGGAAGTCCGCCCACCAAAAGAAGTCAAGTGGCAACAAATTAAAGGAAGTCCGCCTTAAGCTTTAGACACTGGCCAAAGATGTGATGAAGTCCGCCCAAGTCAAAAAGGAAAGTGGCAATGAAAACTAGCAAGTCCGCCCCAAGTGTGGCAAGGTAAAATTTGGCAAATGGCAAGGGACTTAAGCAAGTCCGCCCAGCAAATAAGACAATGGCTTAAGAAATAAGGAAGTCCGCCTTAGTCAAATAACAGATGGCAATAAAACATGCCAAGTCCGCCCTTAAGAAATGTCAAGAGTTTGGCATCAAAATGGAGGAAGTCCGCTTTGGACAAGATATAGATGGCAAGAAAAGGTTAAAGTCTGCCCAGCTAAAGAAGTTAAGTGGCATCAGAATGAGGAAAGTCCGCCATCCAAAGTTGGCAATGGCCAACCAAAGGTCAAAGTCCGCCCTATGAAGTGGCTAAGAAACAATGAAGTCCGCCCATGACACATGGCAAAGTGAAAATGTTTTAAGAGTTACTAAAGTGCGCCCAGCTCAAAAGGCACATGAAAAATCTCCAAAGTCTGCCAGCTGGAGAATTAGATAAAGAAAAAAAAAAACATTTGGAAAACTTCTTAGGAAGTGCGCTCAGCCCAAATAACAAATGGAAAATGTTTTAGCAAAGTCTGCCAGCTGGAAAGTGACTTGAGGAAACATCTTAGGAAGTGCTCCCAGCCTAAAAAACACTTGGAAAATATTTGACAAAGTCAAGTCACCTAAGGACATAAAGTTTTTGAAGTGGGCCCACCTTCAAAATGAAATGGCAAAGACTTAGTAAACTCCGCCAGCCATAAGGAAGATAATGGTAATAAAACAATTGGAAAATCTGCCTATAGATAAAAGGCATGGGTTAACAAATGACAAAGTCCGCCTTGGGTAAAAGTCAAAGTGGCATCAAAAGTGTAAAGTCCGCCCCAAGAAAAGAGTGAAATGGCTTAAACATAGATGAAGTCCGCCATGTATTAGAAGTGAGGAAAAAATTAAAATTTTGCCTAAGTTCAAACCTTCGGAAGATGAAAATATATGTTTGACACTTTAAATTTTTGCCATGCTTGGAAAGTGTTAGAACATCAAAGTGTTCCGGGAAAATTTTCGCCATGGCTAGATAAATTCTGGGAAAAGGCAAGAAAATTTTACCAGAGACTTTGGATGATTAAAATTTACAGCAAAATAAATTTTGGAAAAAGAAAGAAATTTATGGCCAAATAAAGTTGGACATGGCAAAATAATTTTTGGACAAGAAGGATATTTTTTGACGAAGTAAAATTGGACATGGCTAGACAAATTGTGGAAAAATCAAGAAATATGGCTAAATAAAATTGGACGTGGCTAGGAAAAAGTTGGATGTGGCTAGAGAAATCTTGAACGAGGAAAAAGTTATGGCTAAATAAAGTTGGACACAACAAAATAAAAATTGGACGAAGGAAAAATGTGGCCAAATGAAATTGGACGGAGAGAAGATTTAAAAACTTGAAAATGAAATTTGTAAAAATCTTTCAAAGCTTAGTTATCTAAAATAAATTTGTTTTGTTTTACTGCAGGTGGACGACTACACGAGGCGAAGGAGAGAATGGTGAAGAAAGTGTAAAGTCTGACCGGAAGGGAGATGAAAGGAAACGTGGAAGTTCACCCTTGCACATGGCAAGACAAGCATAATGAAGACAACGGCAGGCACATCGTCAAGTACATCAAGCCAAAATTGAAGACAAACCTATCGGCGAAGTTTATTTGAGCACAAAAATGGCCAAAATCTTGAAGGTATTACAAAGTAGCCAAAATTTGGCTAAGTATGGGAAATTCTCTACAGAAAAGGTTCCAATTTTCCTTCATTACGGCAAAAGTACAAGGGAGTTCCTCTCCAAATTCAAGGCACATGAAAGAAATTCCAAAGCAATCCAGAAAGAAAGACTTAATGACTTCAAGTCTAAACGGGTGCTCCAAGTCGAGAAGAGAAGAAGAAGTCAAAGTAATCCAAGATCAAAGTGCAAAGGACAAAATCATTGGCAGGAAAAAATATTCTAAGGCAAGAACATGGAAAAAGAACAAAGCAACCAAGGAAGACATCCAGCACGCTGAGGTGGCGCCTTGTCATCTTCCAACCAATCAAATCATTCCAAATCAACATGCAACAACTTTCTATTTTATTTGTTGGTTCGTATTTAGCAAAAAGGACAAGTGTCCTCGAATGAAATTTTCTCATTGGTCGAGGGGTAGCAAACCCTAATTAGGGTTTTATTTGTAATCTTGGCCGTTGATCCTGAATTAATCTTGGCCATTGAATTGTAACTGGGGAGCCTATAAATTGAGCTCAACCCCTCATTTGTAAAGCATGGGAGCATGTTGCAAAACATGTTGAGATAAGCAACTGTTGTAAGATTGCCAAAGTAATAAGTAATGCATGCATTGTTCTAATGGTGATTGCTTCTCTTATTTTGGAGTTGTCATGGTTCTTATCCCTCATCATAGTTTAGATTTCTTTTCATATATGTTAGATGAATGCAAGATTTGATAAGTATTGATTTATGGTGAAACTTTTGCTCATACTTTCTTTGAATGGATGATTTTCATTCAATGCGTAAAGTTAGCCTGAGCTTATTTTGTGGATGCTTAACTTCTGTCTGGAGAAATATTGTTTGATTCGATGGTAGTTATTCATGACGTGAAAATCATAAGCACATTCCCTTGAAGATTGCACCCCCTTTGTGTAGTTGTCGTTGAGCGTGGCGAAGCAAAGCGTGGTTATTGGTTCCACCAAGTTAATACCGTCTCTTGAATTCTTAGGAGTAGATTAAAACTTCTAAACCTTTCTCCTTTTTCAGTTTGTTTGATCCATAACCCAAGCAATAGAGCCTCATTGTCTAGACCTTCATTGTGAACTGAACAAGCCTAGCGTAAGTCCCTTTGTGTTACCAGCATAATCACATCAAACCACAGAGCTTATCCGCACTCATTTTAAACATTGGAATTACCGTATGATCTTACTTGCAATCTTAGCATACGAGGTAGTTTTTCAAGAGGGGATATAGCGTCTTTGGACTCTTTATTCTAGAATGTTTGTTGTGTCATAAAACGCGCATCAACAAGACACTACTGCAAAATCTATCATTAAACCCCTTGAAAAATTAGGCGCCCCTGATTAAATTCATTTACGAGTTCCAGACTTAACCATTTTCCTAAACTGCCATCTGACACTTCAAACGGCTGCTGACGGTGAACGGTGAACCCTGCTGACAGGAAACGAAGCTCACTGCGTGCCTGGAAACATTCTGCATCCAACGGATATATGCATGACCTCTGAAAAGTTCATCAAGGGCCTCAAAAGTAAAAGCGCCCTTGGCTCTGAGTTGCACTGATGTCATTTTGACGAAAGTCGAACTTCCAACCAAGTACCCTACTTTGACCTCTGATATCTGGAGCTGGGATGACCCGATTCAGGCACTATCTGTTTTAACGGACAACCAGAAAGGCCCACAAGAGAAGTCTTTGGAGGTGACGAAGCAAAAAAACTGCTTCTAAGACCTCAAAAACTCCAGTGCGTATTTTATTTAAAATTACCGCTCCAGACTTAACCATTTTCCGGATATCTTCACTTTGCAGTATTACACTAAAGACCTCGCACGTACGAGCGTTTGCCAAATCCCGAAAGCTGACGGCTAGGCTCGTTGGATAGATAAAATGATTACGCTCAAGTCTCGTGAAGACTTCGAACGCGAACGGGCTCATCTGACAGGCCTAAAAGCTAGGCGCCTCTGGACTGTGGAAATACACTGAAAATCGTTTGTTGGTCTGCCCGTGAAATTACGTGCTTGGTAGAATCTCTGCCACAACCACCTGGAACGTCGGATTGACAAGCAGAATGGTGCATCGCGAAGCTAGGCTAGAGTATTACTGATGTCAGGAAGACTCTGTCTGCAAATTTCACCATCTGGAGGGTCCTTTAAACCAGCGCCCCTGGCCTGTACTTGCACTGGGAACAAACGGAGAAGCTCAGAAACGTGAAAACTCCATTTTAAGCTGATCTTCAGACGACTGCCGCCGGAATTCTGAAACTCAGATGACTGCGTTTGATATCTCGTCGGATAAGCAGACTAGTCGAGAACAGATTGACTGTATTTGCCATCAGAAATACCAAAATTTACCCCCTCTTTAAGATGGGCGCCCTCAGGCTAGAGTTGCGCTTTTGCCTGAAAAAGACAAAATTTCTCATATCTGGAACTTTGGGGATTTCAACTTCTGTCGCTGTTTTCCGGAGCTGCAGGTCTCGAAAGCTTCGCTGGATAGCTCATCGGATAGCCAGACTAATTCTGAAGAGATTGACTGGATGCTTGAACATTTTAAACAAGATCTTAACCTTCAACAAGTTGGGCGCCCCTGGGCTATACTTGCACTTTCTGGCTTTTCCTTTGAAAAATCTTCATAAATTGATCACTGAAAACTCTGTTCTGATCATTGAAATGACCGTGTGCAATGTGAAACACCGTCGTGAGATGTTCCTCTATCGTGAAAAGCTCCATTCTGAGTCTCTGCTTCAGGTTCTGATCAATAAAACTGACTTTGACTGACAAACTATTGACAAAAACTCCATGCTTGATATTGCCCAAAACTGTATTTTACAACATTTTAGCAAGGTTTAGACTTTTTAATGCAAAATGCCTTGAAGAAGCAAAAAATTTGGTTTGGGTACAACACTTCACTCATTTTTGTTGGGTGAAAATTATGTAATCCCTTTTCAATAGATTACACAACTTGATTTCAACCACAATTGTGTGAGATATGATCTCTCCTCCCAGAAAGGGGAGGTGCCCTTCTTACTGCTAACAGAAGCTAAGTAAAACTAATTAAATATTCACAAAGTGTACACTACAATTACGAGATGGGGGGTGCATCACATTCACACTTCTCTCTTTTTTCAGAGAAGATGTTTTACAATGCTTCACAGTTGATAGTTCTAATTCAATACAACTTCAAACTAAAAACAAAGCAGTAATTCCAATATCTCTATCTTGTCAAAGCAAAGCTTAGAGATACCAGGTATGATAATAATAAATAATAAAATAAAGAAGAAAAGCTCACGAAGCACAAAGTCGTTTCGTAGCTTTTCACCGATGGATCCTGTGAGACATAACATTTGTTGTATTAGAAGCACAAAGTCTTCTTAGATTCAGCAATTCCACAAATAGCATGAACAATTACAAGCACAAAGTCTTGTAGATTATCCACCAATAGTTATCCAAACATAAACACAAATTTGAATAAAGAATGTAACACAAAATCTACACAGATTTATTCAAAGCCCTTAGATCTCATACACTAATCACCACCAATTTGATCAACCATAAAAGAATTGATTCCAACACAAAGTCTGGTATGCAACTTTCTTCTTTATTGATCAAATTCAGATTCACAAAGTTGAACACAAAGTTTCATACATTTGTTGCAAAATGAGCAGCACTTCGTTGCTAGAGATAAAAGATCAAGATTACAAAGGAATTCCCTCTTATTTATAAAAGAGAGGGAAGAGCAAATCTAGGAAATTAGTTGAGCAAAATTAGGAAAGTTAGGTGAGCTAAATTAGGAAAATCTCACCTAACTTTGACTTGGTCAAAAATGTTATCCATCTTTTTGGGAAAACATCTCAGATTTTACATGCAATTACATTTGCTCAAAAGAGATTTAAGATGTCGAAAACTATTTACAAAATGCGTAAAGGAAAGCATAAAAATATTCAACACTGGAGAAAAGAAGCCTTCACGTTTCCTGGCTTTGGGCACGAAAGTCTTCATATCTCTTTCTTGTCTCCAGGACGAATGCCTCATCTGGACCAACAGTGTAATCCACAATGGTGTGAATTCTGGTGATTGATCTCCTGGCAGATGAGTGAATCTTTTTGCACCTGTCAAGATGCGTCTTGAGGTTGTCAAGAGTTAGTCGTGTATCAAAAAGGACATGAATGGAGGCTTTTGAAAAGTCTGCACTCTCTACTTGCTTCATGACGGCTTCTTTGAAGATCTCAGAAAGTTCACTAGCCAGGAGGAAGATACAGTTTTCTTCAAGGAGCTGTCCCAATAACTCCTTAATTCCCTTTTCTAGGATAGCACGATGTCCTTCGGCATCTTCTTGCACTTGGTGGAGATCTTCGGTAAGAGACTTGATCACTTGGATGCGGTGTTTGAGTGATTCTCTTACTTCCACATATTTCTCCTTGTCAGGAATTACCCCAACTTCCACCAACTTGCTGAGCTTTGCCTGTTTCATTTGTGACCATAATGATAGGCATTTTTCCATTTCTTTGAGCTCTTGGGAAAGAATACTTTCTTCTTTATCAAGCTCTGTTTTGAGCTTGGCTATTTGGGTGGCTTTCTCATCTGCAGCAATTATAACCTGTGAACCATGTTCTACAATTTCATCAATGAAATCATACAACACTTTGCCTTTGGAGGCAAACTTCTCTACCTTTTCTACAGCTGGGTCCTCAACGCTTATCATTGCCAAAGGTTGTACATTACTTGAAGATCCTGCAAGTCTCCTCAAAACAGTTGCATAATGCTCTGCCTTCTACTTATACATGTTTCGGGCTTGTTCCATTTTGTCAAGCCTTCCTGCCAACACATCTAGGACTACTTGAGCATCTGCCTTGGCACTTTCATTTGTCACTTTACCGAGTTGGACTCTAGTGACAGTGTATTCCTCCATGTTTACATCTCCTTCCTCTCATGGCGGTATACCAATCTCCACAAACTTATGACTGGTCTTGTCAACATGAAGCCTTGAATGTACTTTGGCCTTTTTCTTCCCCTTAGCTTTTGGAGGGGCTATCTCTTCAAAATCGAGCTCTTTTGGAGAGATCATTTGCTTCTTCCACTTTGATACTTGAGATACCAACCAAGGGGGAAGAGAGGAAGTATGCACTTCTTGACTGACCGTTAACTCTTGTGTCACAACCACTTTTGTAGTATGACTGGTATGGTAACAATTGGGGTGGTATCTATCATGACTGCTCCAATAGATTGCACACCAAGTTGACCTTGCAAAGATTCATTCATGAATCTGTTGAATTCAGCTTCAAAAGTGATGTCATAAGATGGAGATGACAAACTGGGGATGGATGATGGAGAGCTTGACAAAATACCAACCGCTTGTGTATTTGAAACTGCAGGAGGAGTGGCAAGCACGGTTGATGCTACAAGGAGATGAGAAACGTCCACTATAGGTATGGTGGATGTGGGAGGAGGTTGTTGTGACCTTTTCACACATCGCCCCATTCAAGATGGGGACCCCTAATTTTTGCTCCATTCTGGTCTTTTGGGCTTTGGTTTCTCTCTCTCTCTCTCTCTCTCTCTCTCTCTCTGATGTCTGCCTTTCGGGGATTGAGCCCGTCATTGAGTTTAAACGTGAATTTTGGCCAGGTCTGAAAATTAGGGTTTTGAACTTTCGTGCCAATTTGAGGTCAAATGAGGTGAACAAATTGAAAACAGAGATTAACACAGTTGTTGGTGTGCTTTCAGCAAGTTCTCAGCTAAGTTTCATCAGATTTCGGCTACTTACTATTTTTAGTAAGTGTGCAATTACAGGCATTTCCTCAGCATTTTTTTTTGAAGTTTTAACAGTCACACTGCATCCAGGGCACATCGAGCTACTCATTGGCAAAATTTGAGCTGAAACAGACAACTTACTATTTTTAGCAGTTCAGCTTTCGGAGCCAATTTCAGGGCCTATATGCGGAGTTTTTCGTGCATGTCTGAAGATTCCTTCTGGGTTTTCAGAGACATTCGCGATGGTGTAACATGCAAAGCAAGATAACGAATTTCAGAGTTCAGCCTTCGGGCTATTTTTAGGGTTTGCATGTCAGGGTTTTCTTTGCATGTCTGCATATTCCTTGTGGGTTTTTCGAGAGCTTCGCGATGATATGACATGGAAACAAAGATAATCACTCCTTCAGCAACTTACTATTTTTAGCAGATACATTCCGGCGGCCGCCTCCCAGCACTTCAGAATCATGAACTGATCGCAATGCAACAGAAACGAGGACAAACGGAGGTCATTTGATACGCATGCAAGACCAATTAGGGTTTCTAGCTTCAAGACCCAAAAAGAGGCGTAAAAAGTCAGAATTTTTGAAAACCGATGTATACCACCGCGATCAGCATCTTCCAAGCTATCTACTGATAAAATTTGAAGGCAAACGGAGCACTTACTATTTATAGTAAGTCATTTCAGAAACAGGCTAAAAATAGAAAGTCAGCAGCAGGTGCCGACGTCAACGGGCAGGTCACGTGGTGAGGAGCGCGTCATTCGAATTTCAAGTCAAACGGAGTTGTGGAAGTCTCAGAAGCAAGCAGTTACTATAAATAGTAAGCCACCTCCAGAAACATGCTATAAATAGCAGGTCAACGCAAGGCATCAGCAGGTACAGGTCAAGCAAGTGATGAAGACCCTATGGTGCGAATTTCAGATCAAACGGAGTTGCAGAGGATGGAAAATCGGACACTTACTATTTTTAGCAGGTTGGTATAGAGGAATTAGGGTTTCCTAAATTCAAGGGTAGGACAAGACAATCATGGAAAAGCAGCATCCAGCCACGACCACCACATTTCAGGCATTTAGCACGTGAGATTTGAAGACATTCTGAGCAGTTACTATTTTTAGTAAGTTGCTAAAATAGCAGGTACAAACAGATATCAGGCATCAGTAGCTCAAACACATCCCGAGGTTCAGAACAAAGCAAAATCCAGCCTTTTTGGAGCTTGAAGCGCAAAGTTGACAAACTTTCTAAAAATAGCAAATTAGGGTTAGCATGATCGAGTTGCCCTAAATCAGGCAAAGGGCATGAAATTCAAGAATACTGATAAATTTTCAAGTCCAGCATCAAAACTTGCTTTAAAAGGCTAAAGGTAGATAAAATTTCTACTAAGGCAAAAATGAAGACTCACAGGTCAAATCTAAAGTTGACCCCTCTATGGGCGCCCAAGGACTTGGAAGATTGGATTTTAATCAGATGTTCAAAATTTGATGCCCAGAGGGTCAAATGCGCCCCACTTTGAAAGTGACTCAAAATCTTCTAAGTATGGAAAATTTGATGCTCCCCATGGCAAATGCGCCCAGACTTGAGAGAATAAATTGATGAAAATTTTACTAGGTGTTGAAACTAGAAGCTCCATGGGTGAAGTGCGCCCTTGAGGTTAGAGTTGACAATATTTGAAGCTCAACATGTGGTTTGCGCCCTTAAGCTTGAAGACTAGAAATTTTCTAAGTGACAAAAATTTGAAGTCCAAGGGTGGATTTGCGCCCAAAGTCATGAAGGTGGGTTAATAAATTGACTAAGGCATTCAAAGCTTGAAGCTGGACCCCTCATTTGCGCCTTGCCTTGCCTGGAGAGATTGAAATTTGTTTAAGTCATCAAAATTTGAAGCACACCCCCTACATGCACCTGGAAAGAGAAGAGGAATTTGAAAATTTTCTAAGTGTCACAAAATGGAAGTAGCACCTCCAAAATGCGCCCTTGCATGTTGAAGAGACTAAAAGAATTTTCCAAGTCTTGAAAGTTGAAGTAGAAGTCTCCAAATGCGCCCTTGATTTGAGAAGAGGGTGATTAAAAATTTAAGTATTGCAAATTTGGAGTAGACCCTGGTGAATGCGCCTTACTTTTGAGGAGTCACTTGGAAATTATTCTAAGAGCTACAAATTGAAACAAGAAGGGGTCATTTGCACCCATGGAAGACAAGGTGAGCCTAAAATATTCTAAGGCATGAAAAGTGAAAGCTTATAGGGTGAAATGCGCCTTGCTTTGCATGAAGAGCTTGGGAAAGTTTTTAAATATTCTAAATTTGAAGTCCCCACCCTTAAATGCGCCCCTCATGGGAATGTCAACTGGAAAAATATTCTAAGTCTGGAAAATGGAAGTAGGGGGTCCCATATGCACCCATCCAGTGAAGAGGCCTACGAATTGTCTAAGGCGTTAAAATTGGGAGTTCCCCTAGCAAAATGCGCCCACCTCACAAAAGGAGCTATGAAAATAGCTAAGTGTCAAAGTAAATTCACCTCCACCTTGAATTTGCGCCCTTCCTCCTCTATGTGTCATATGCGCCCATACTTCAGGGAGGGAAGTCAAAGATGTTGAAATTCAAATCCCTCTCAACCTCTAAATGCGCCCATGCAAGGTTAGAGGGTGTGATAATATTTTAAGGTAAAGATGGAGAAATATCCTAGGACGTTGGAATAAAATATCCCTCTCAATGTGCTGAACGCGCCAAGGAAAGGTGAAGTTGATAAAGTATGCTAGGCGTTGATAATGTTCTCCATGATATATGAAGTGCGCCTAGGATTTAAGATGGAGAATATTGCCAGGTGATGAATAAGAATATGCTAGGCGTTGGAATTTAAAAAGAAATATGTCCCTCATAAAATGTAAAATGCGCCCAAGGCATTGGAGAAAATTGTGCTAAGTAAGTTGATAAAAATTTCTTCTCATGCAGAATGATTGAAGGTGGATAAAATAATTTTCTAAGGCACAAAATTTTTCTTCCTTAGAAAATATGCCTAGACTTGGAGGATGATGGAATTTTCCTGAAGAGTGTGAGTTTTGCCAGTGATGAAGTCAGAGAATGTCAGCATTGCAGGATTGATAAAAAAAATTTCAAGTCAAAACAGGACATGCACCTGGAGTTGAAGAAATGGATTAAATTTTGAAAGAAATTATTTTTCTAAGGTTCAAAATTCAAGAAAAATTAAATGAACCCATTCGTTGTGTACCCATGGATTCGACGTGTTCTGAAGAAAATTCTCTTCTGGGTATCGGACATCTGCGATGAGGAATGGATTTCAAAGTCTTCCACAGCTTGCCAGGAATTCTAAGGTGAAGTTTTTTTATGGGCACCAGGTTGGTGAATTTCCTAGGGAAAATTTGAGAAATTTTCTAAGGCAGGGAATAAATGATGTTTTTGAAGATAAAATGCCTCGGCGGATGAATTTTAAGTCGATTGCCTAGGTGAATTTGATTGAATTCTTCGTGGGACTAATCTTCCAGAGTCAGAGATGAACGAAATTGAGTATCAGAGCTCCAGCTGGTGAAGTGAATTCCTTGAAGATGATGCAGTTGAAGCTAACACTCTCGAAGGATGATTTTAAAAGTGCATCTCTTAAATACGCCCCTAAGGGAGTTGAAATTTTGTCTAAGGCATTGAAATTTGATGCACAGGTGTTATATGGCCCAGCCTACAGATCATGAAGAAAGCAAAGTTGGCTAGAGGAAATAGACGAACCCTTGGAAGTTAAAGGTAAGTAAGGTGAGTTTATATTATGAGGTGTTCTAATGCTCTCCTCTTGGCTTGTTTTGCAGGAGGAACGTTGAGACCAAGCAGTGATGAAGCAGATAGTCCAAGACGATAGAATCATGAAGCGGATACTTGGAGAAAATGGCTAAGTGTTGAGACTTAGTATGTGCCCAGCCCAAGTAACAAAGAAGAAGTATTTTCAAAGCTCAAGATGAAGACCCAAAGGTTAGAAATGATCCTCAAGTACTTCAAAGTTGAAGAACAACAAGGAGGAAAATCATCGTCAAGCAGGAGGGAAAAGTTACAACCCTGAAGTTTCAGATTGAGAACGTGCTTGTTGGACAACGAGCAGTGTGAACACATTTCCAGACAAGAATATTCTAGAAGATGGTGGCCATTAATTGCTTATTTATTACCCCACTCTTCTTTGTGGCAGTTTTTAGGGTGAATCTTGTTTAGGGCTGAGGTGGCACGATCTGGGCCATCCAGCCGATTGTAATCTGAGCTGTCCATTGGACTTGGCCAACTATATAAAGGGGCATCCCCCCTCATTTGTACCTTCATGAGATAGGAGAATTAGAGTAGAAGTTAGAATAGAGAGACAAATTAGAAGTAGCTTAGTATAGATTGATAGAGTAGTTGAAGAAGGAAAGTTTTTCCTTAAAACTTTGTAAGAAATTGTTGTGAACACTCTCCCAATAAAAAGAATTTTCATTGATGATGAATTTCGTCTTTTGTTGTGAGTAGCTAGCAAGGTTTCTTCGTCCTTCTGATTCGAGTAGTGACTTAAAGTAGAATAAGTTTCATTCCATGCAAGCAGTAGATAGTAATTGTGGAATGTGGTCTTCAATTTGAGCAAACTTCGTCTATCCATACCACTAGTGTGTTCGCTAATGGTGAATGCGCCTTGTGTGGTCAACTGGAATATCATGTACTTAACTTCGATCATGATTTGTATGTTTATATGCGTCGTTGTGATGGTATTTTCATGCTAAGTTGTGATCTGCACACCTTGAGCTACTCCTTTGAAGATTGCACCGGTTCTATGGAGGCTGTCCGAAGCGAGGCAAAGCAGAGCTTGGTTGAAGTCCATAAGAATTGATCACCATGTCCCACGCCTTAGAGTAGAACATAGACTCCTTAGGCCCTACACTCTTTTAATTTCAGTTCATTTCTGGTTAGCTTTAGGAAACTTGTGCTCACTTGCCAAATCATTTGAATTACACGAAAGCCCTTAGCCCGCTGTCTGCTCTCAACTGTCGAACAATTGCGTAAGTCCCCTTGAAATACCAACAAAATCACATCGAGCCAACTAAGTCTATTCGCATTAAAGTAACCTTGGAGTTAAATGTATGATCTATCTCGCAATCTTAGCATGCAGGAAACTTTGCTCAAGAGAGGATAGAGTAGCCGTTGGCGACTTTATTCTGTGTTGGTGTAGTCGCAAAAACCATGTCAACAGAGGTGATGTAGGAAAAGGAGGCGGAGTGTTAGGATTAGGAGGTGTACAAAGAACATTTGAAGTTACGGGCGATGATGTTTGGGGAAGATCTTCGACAACATTCTCTTGTGGAGATAGAGTTTGTTCTTCATCATGCCCGAGTTCCTGTTTATCACCTTCTTGTTCACCTTCTTGATCTTGTTCTTCAAACTCTTGTTCTCCTGCGGAATCTTCTTCCTTAGAATTTTCTTCTTCAACATATTCCTCACTTTCATTTCCTTCTTCGGAATCTACCTCTTCAGAAACAAACCCTTTTCCTTTTGAATGAGATGGTTCAAATTCCGTAGCCTCTTCTTCTTGAACTGCCTATGTATCCTTCTTGCCAACAGTGAACTTGATTCTAGGGCCTCTTCGGGAAGAAGAGGGAGTAGCCGCATGCTTGTCTTTTGTGCGGAGTTCCTGTTGTTGGTTGGCTTCTGCTCTAGGTTCTTCTCCTTCTGACCCTGTCGTGAAGGCTTTCATCTGGAAACCATGTTTGTGCAACCATTCTGTAGTGTTGGCCAATATGGGAGCGAGCCTTTCCCTGATGGAGACATTTTCCTTCTTGGACCATTGTATTGTAGGCAAAGGTCTTTTAGAAATTTCATTTTCATCATAGGCAGCATTCATGATGTCGCAAGGATCTTTGAAACCCTCTGGTAGGTTAGCAACACCAAGGTCCCTGATCTGCTCTACGGTTAGCCTGCAATAATCTATTTTGCGGATATCCTCTTCATCTCTGCATTCTACCCATATGTCTTCGAAGCGGTACTTGTGGCTGTGATCCTTCTTCAATTTCCTATTCACATTCCGGTAATCAAAGTCAAATCTGTATTTGTATGTCCTTATTGTCATGACCTACATTTCTGCATAGACTGATTTGGCCTTTTGTACACTTTGAATGGTATATCTACCAATCGTTAGTGGAAACTTGAAACCCGGTTTGTGAATTCTCATTTGTTCCTTGTGAACTGAAATAAGTTGTCAGCATAGCTCCATGAGTATCCACTTATCTGAGGGATATCTGGGAAACATGTAAGGACACCCAGTGTAGCAACCTACCCTCATGTAAGTGAAAGTTGGAAATTGCAAGAATATACATCCGACCTTACTCACCACTTTGTAGGCCTCGTCAGATACTCTCTTCTTTTCGAGAGTTGGGTCAAAGCTGAAAAGCAGAGGTGCAAAGAAGGCATCTGTGACCCTCCTGAAATGATGAAGGCTTTCCTTCAACTCCAACTGGTAGAAATACTTGTACACAGGTACAGAGTGTCGGTTTCCCTTTGTAGATAACCCTAGGACTTGCCTCATCACGGCTGCAGCATACACCAAGTAAGAAGTCATATAGAACTTCAAAGTGGTTGGCACATTTATCAGTTGCTCATGAATTTCGTCACTGATTTGTGTTCCCCAATCAATATGAGCTTTCTGTCTCCTAATGATCCGGATGTATTCATACATCCAATCCTGAAAATGAGAAGATTCGGGCAATCCTTTAACCCTACTCAGGAGTGTAATCAAGTCCCTGACATCTTCTTTGAAGTCACTCCTAGGAAGCCCCTTTGGCCATCTTGAGATAGTAGGCCTAGGTGTTTTCAACCATTGGCTATTAATCAAATTTTTAGCCTTGGTTGGATCTGCATCATAAACCTCCTATGCTTGTTGCATTGAAATCTCGGTGTACACCAGATGCAGACTGCTCTCAAATTGTCTTCCAAGGGCTTTTGTTCAGTTCTTTTAACAAAGTCTACAAGGTCCTGATGACCAACCTCAGTGTCCTTTATTTCATCCACCTTCGAGATCACCACTGTAAGCGGATAGACACCTTGGTATTTATATTTCATCTTGCCCTCTTTCTTAAAGACGATGGAGGCTTCTTTGCTGTCATCTAGAAGAATCAGGATCAAAGGATATTACTTTCAAGATCACTTGACGAGATCTGGAGAGAAACTGCAAGGATGGTGAATCAACAGACATTAGGCGAAACTGCAACATTGGGAAGCGTGAGACAAGCAAGCAATGTGGAGCAAGTGTGAAACGAGCAGTTTGGAACGAAAAATGAAGCATTTGCGAAGAAATAGGGTTTGGAGCGAAAACGGAGCGATTACGGAGTGTTAGAAAGAAAAACTGCCAAACATTCAACGCTCCTACACATGGAAAGATGATTTTATATGTAAGGGCACTGAAAATCAGCGCCCTTACATGTTCTGCATGTAAATTGCCAAATGTGTCAAGGCGCTATCTTACTTGGAAAAAGGTCAAAGTGTAGAGGCGGGCTATTTCAGCGCTTGGACATTGATAGGAAAAGTCACTCTATGTAGGATCGGTGATTTTCACTGCTCCTACATGGAGTTGTGAAAATGCTTTGGTGTAAAGGCGGTAATTTTCATCGCTGTCATTTGAATGACTTGGAAGATTTTGTGTTCGAGCAGTGAAAATCACTACTCGAACATTAAGAGTGGTCTTCCAAATACCACGAAGCTCTATCATTTTCGAATGCATGGACTCAAAAATTCACCACTTGTGCAATGAGACACTTGAAGATCAAAAGAGACACAAAGGGCAAAGGAAATGCATTGGGAGAATTTTGACTTACGACACATGTGCAAAATGAATAAGAAAAACCCTAACAAAACTATAAAGAGCAAGGGGCAATATGGAAATAAGAAAATGAATTCGACAAACACAAAAAACCAAATCTAACCACATAAAACGTAATGACAAGGTCGAATCAAAATTTACAGAGCTTCTCAAAAGCAAAGAGGAAGAAATAAAACGACGAAGGAGAGAAAACTAATGGCGTACCTATGAAAACTCAAAACCCTAGCTCGAATCAATTGAAAAATCTTCACATGCGGGTTTGCAAGAGTTTAGAGAGTGTCCAACGCACAAAAGAGGAGAAATGGCGAGTTGAAATGAAGAATGATTAGCCTAAAATGACTTAAAATTCACTTAAAAAGCGCCATAAATGAACTTAAGTCACACATTAATGAAGGCGCGAACTTTGGAGGGAAAAACTGTGAAATATGCACTGGCGGTGATTTTCACCTTGTGCAATTTTTGCAAAGGCACAAATATGTAGGAGCGCTGAAAATCAGCGCTCCTACACCTTAAGTGTAAAAAATGACTAAGGCAACATGTAGGAGCATTGTTTTTCAGTGCTCAAACATGTTTGGCAATTTTGCAAACTCCCAAAGGTTGAGAGTTTGCGAAGATGCTCGTTTTGAAGCTCTTCGAAAGACAGGTGGGGGAGGACACTCAAACAGACTGTTTGAGATTTTGGACCGCACATCAAGGTGGATTGGAGTAACGCATAACTTCATTGATGAAGTTGTGGTGGCAAAGAAGGGGCTGCAAACAGAAGAGTTTGAAGGCTTTAAAGTTATGGTTGCTGATGGGTTTCACATCTCATGCACCAAGAAGATCTCAAACATGACTATGCAATTGGGGAACTATGAAGTCAAGGACGATTTCTATGTAGTCAACATTGGAGATACGAATGCCGTTCTAAGCATTCAAAGGCTGCGTTCACTTGGAGAGATCTCTCTAAATCTGCAAACCATGGAGCTCAAGTTTCAATCCGATGGGAAGAAGGTAGTGCTAAGAGGAATGTCCAATGGTGGCCCTCGGATTGTGTCATTCAAGAGAATGGCAAGGCTGATTCGTCATGATCAAGCTAAGTGGGCTGCAGAATGTATGATTCTTCCTGCTAGTCCGGTTGAAACAAAGAGAGACTATCCTCCTAATATTCAATCTTTACTCACAAAGAAGAGCAAGGTGTTTGCTGATTTACCTCCTGGACCACCTCCTGAACGGGGTTCGGAGCATGTCATAGAGCTCAAGGAAGGAGCTAAACCAGTTATTACAAATCCATATCGGTACCCTAAGAAGCAGAAGGACGAGATTGAGAAAAACATTCAAGAACTCTTGGAGATGGGCTTCATTCGTCCAAGCAAGAGTCCCTTCGCTTCAGCAATTGTTCTTGTGAAGAAGAAGGATGGTACCATCCGCATGTGTGTGGACTATCGTGCTTTGAATCAAAGCACCATCAAAAATTGATACCCCATTCCGAGGATAGATGAGCTCATTGATGAGCTACATGGAGCCAAGTTCTTTTCAAAGATCGATTTGAGATCGGGCTACTACCAGATTCGGATGAGAGGATCTGATGTTGAGAAGACAGCTTTTAGATGTCACTATGGCCACTTTGAGTTTCTAGTCATGCCATTTGGGTTGACTAATGCTCCTGCTACCTTCCAGTCTTGTATGAACAGAGTCTTTCAGAAGCAGTTGAGGAAGTTTGTATTGATATTTTTTGATGACATCCTGATTTTCAGCAAGACATGGGAAGAACATCTCAAGCACTTGGAAGAAGTGCTTAGCATCCTAGAATCTGAGAGCTTGTTTGCCAAAGAATCCAAATGTGAATTTGGAATGAGGGAGCTACTTTACCTTGGCCACATAATCAGTGCTGAGGGAGTGAAGGTTGATCCTGAAAAGATCAAGGCAGTTGTTGATTGGCCACCTCCTGAGAACTTGACTCATTTGAAAGGGTTCTTGGGTCTTTATGGATTTTACAGAAGATTTGTGAAAGGCTACTCACAGAATGCTGCTCCTCTTACTGACCTCACGAAAAATGGGGCTTTTGTTGGTCAGAAAAGGCCCAAACTACTTTTGATGAATTTAAGAGGATCATGAGCTCTTGTCCGGTTTTAGCTATTCCAGACTTTTCCAAGCCTTTCGAGCTACAGTGTGATGCATCTGGTGAAGGAGTTGGGGCTGTTTTGATGCAAGAATAAACATCCCATTGTGTTTGAGAGCAGAAAATTAAGAGGTGTTGAAAGGACCTACTCCATCTACGACAAGGAAATGCTTGCCATTATGCATGCATTAGCTAAGTTCAGACAGTATTTGGTGGGGAGCAAGTTTGTGGTCAAGACTGATCACAATAGTCTCAAGCACTTTATGCATCAGAAAGATTTGAACGAGAGGCAACAAAAGTGGGTGAGTAAGCTTCAAGCTTACGATTTTGACATTGAATATGTCAAAGGTAAAAACAATATTGTGGCCGATGCTTTATCTAGGAGACCTCATTTGAGCTCATTATGTGAGCTTACTGCTGATTGGAAGAACATGTTGCTTGTTGATTATGCCAAAAATCAGTTTGCAACCAGCATCATTGAGGGTACTTTTCATGACGAAAGGTACAAGGTGGTTGAAGGGCTGATACACTACAAGGGTAGAATCTTTTTGGTGGCTGATTCTAAGCTCAAAAAGAAGATTTTGTTGACATTTCATGACATCCCACTTGCTGGTCATCAAGGGTTCTTCAAGACATATAGGCAGATTCGGGAAAGGTTTTCCTGGAAAAGGCTGAAAGGGGAAATTCAACGCTACATTCAGGAGTGTCCCACTTGTCAAATGAACAAGAATGAGCATACTCTACCTGCTGGTCTGCTACAACCTCTCCCTATTCCCAATAAAAAATGGGAAAGCATATCGATGGACTTCATCACGGGGTTGCCCAAGGTCCAAGGAAAGGATTGTATCTATGTTGTAGTGGACAGACTAACAAAATTTGCTCACTTCTTCGCCATTACCAGCTCTTTTTCAGCAGCCCAAGTTGCAGATCTGTTTTTTCATGAGGTGTTTAGGTTACATGGGGTGCCAAAAAACATTGTGAGTGATAGGGACAGCAAGTTCCTAAGCACTTTTTGGCAAGAGGTCTTTAGAATGAGTGGTACAGTGCTTACTCCAAGCACTAGTTATCATCCCCAAACCGATGGACAAACTGAGATAGTGAACAAGTGGTTGGAAGACTATTTGAGAAACTATGTTTCGGAGCAGCAAAGAGCATGGGTGAAATGGCTTCACATAGGCGAGTATTGTTATAATTCTTCTTTTCACATGTCAATAAGGATGTCACCTTTCATGGCTCTTTACGGTTATGAGGCTCCTAGCTTTGCTGATTTGGTGTTTGGTGATAGCAAAGCCCCTCAAGCCAAGGATTTGTTGCAGTAGAGCCAAGATATCTTGAAATCATTGAAAAACAATCTACAGATTGCACAGAATCAGCAGAAGATGTATGCTGATCAGCGGCATGTTGAGCGCTCTTTTGAGGTTGGAGATATGGTTTATCTCCGACTACAGCCTTACAGACAGTCTACTCTCAAGAAGAGTGGAGCTGAGAAGCTCAAACCTCATTTCTATGGGCCGTTCAAGGTTGTCAGAAAGGTGGGAGCAGTAGCTTATAAGTTGGAGCTACCTTCGAATAGCAGAGTACACAATGTCTTCCACGTGTCTCGCCTCAAGAAGGCACTTGGACACAATGTTGTTGCTTCATCACAGTTGCCACCTTTGGATGAAGAAGGACAGTTAGTTTTGATTCCAGAGGAGATTCTTGATTCCAGAGAGTGTTCTTTGAGGAAAAGAACAATCAGAGAATACTTGGTGAAGTGGAAGAACTTGCCTATGGAGGATGCGACTTGGGAGAATGATGAGATTCTGCAGCATCCAGGTTTGCGATTGCTTGAGGACAAGCAATCTTGGGGAGGGCGGACTGTAATGTCCCCTTCTCGAACATGATCTTTCCAGTTGACCGTTGGCCTATTCCAGAGACCCGTAGGCTACTCGAAAGGTGAAATTAGGGTTTCGTGTTTTGGAGGTTGCTATTGCTCGTGGTTGGTTGATTGAATGGCGGATTCTTTTTGGGTTTTTAGAGAGCTTCGCAGTGGTGTGTTTTTCGTGGCATTCGGAGCACCTTCAGGAATTTACTATTTTTAGTAAATTCTATATTTAGCAGTGGTCCAGTCAGCACCAGCTCAATCAACTTTCCTCTTTTGGCAGTTCATTGGGTAATTCTCATTTTTGGCTTAAGGGGTTCATTTTGGAGAAATAAGTTATTTTAAGTCAAAATGTTTTATTTTATAAAATACCCCTTGGCCTAGTGAAATAACTTAAAAGTTGTTTTAAAGAAGGGGACTTTGAGGGGTATTTTCTCATGAAGGAAATATTTTTATATTTCTAAAGTTTATAATTGCTCAAGGGAAAATGGACGCCTACTTGGAGGAGTTAATATTTTATTTAAAAAAAGTGAAGTGACTTTTATCTCTCAAGGAAGGTACACCATTTTGAAGGAGTCTTGGTCAAAGTTAAACCTAAAAACAGCTTGGAATTAGGGCGCTCTTTCTAGAAGCCTCTGGAGTCTTCTCTTCAGTCTATAAAAGGAGGTTCCCTCTCTTCATTTGATTTATCTTTTGTCTACAGGAATGTTATGCTGTCGGAATGGCTTTGGGACTGCTTCGAGGAATGTAAGCCTCCTAGCTTGGCATTGCTTCTTGCTTGAGAGATAGCTACTAGTGATGAGGTAGTTGTAGTTGGAGTGATTTGTAGTGAGATTTCTGCATTATAGTCATTGTGTGGCTTTGTAGCTCAGTATTATGCATATTAGTGAAATTTTGGAATTGCATCTTCTTTATAGCTGATTGTTGTTTTTATTCATAAGTCAAAAAATACAAAAAGAATCATTCTGGGTATTGTCTCTTTGTGTCTCTTTGGCAAGGGCGCCCCTATTTACCAATTTGCAGATTTTTCTATGAAGAATTGAATTTTATCTTAAGGAATCGCCCCTCCTTGAGGGCCGTACCATCTGGAGGTGTCTTGGATTTCGTGTAGAAAATATCAGTGGTTTTTTGAGTCAGTTTTTGGGTTCTATCTTGGGTGTATTCTCCTTAGGATCATTATGCATCTTATCCCATGTGATTTGAGTGAAAATTGAGTGAGTTATGAGCATTTAGGTAGGGTGCTATGTTGCTGGTTTTGCAAATTAACATGCTGGTCTGTCAGATCAGATTTGAGAAATCTGCATTTTCTTCATGGATTGGTGTTAGGAAGTCCTAAAAGGCCTTGTGAAAGACACCTTTTTTATTGCAGCAATTTGAAGAGCATCTAATCCTTGATCTTGCAAGCATTCTATATCTCATTGTAAGTTGAACAGTAGTACTGTCAGCATTTCTCTTAATCTTGCTTTATCATGTTTTGTAATGCCTACTTTACATTCTGAAGTTGCATTGTATTTCTTTATATCTCCACCATATGGTCGCCTCATTTCCGTACTGGATTGGGTAGCACATACTTGGTGTTGAGTTTGCTTTCAGCACTTGTAGTGGTAGAGATCCTCTGACCATATGTTCGTCCATCTTGGACACATTCTTGGTTAGAGTTATCTTTCAGCATGCATTGAGATCCTCTGACCATATGTTCGTCCATCTTGGGCACATTCTTAGTTAGAGTTACCTTCAGTTGCAATTTGTTTTAAGGCACTGACGATCCTCTTGCCATATGACAGCCTCTCTCTTGTTGAGATTGAGTGCGCATTCTTGGCAACGAGTTATTTGTAACTGCTGGTTTGATTGAACTCACCATAATGGATTCTTGTTGTTGAGTTGTAAAATTGAAAAAATTGGATCGGAATATTTCAATAGAGTGCTGCTGGATTCCATGATAACAATCTGAAAGGGAAACAAATTTCTAAGAGTAATTTTGAGAAGACGAGTGTATTGGTTCAGATTTTAAGAAGGCAATATGCATCAAGGAAATATGTATTCTTTCTCGAAACTTCAACATCCAGTCAAGAAAGTCAAAGAATCAAAACAAAAACCAAGAGTGATCCAAGCAGCACAAGCACCTTGGGTAAGGTTTCCACAGTCGTGATTAAAGCAGGGGATATTGACCTGTCTTAGAAATGTGTAGGAACTCGTTTTCTCAAAATCTGATTGTTTTTGCTTGTTTTTTGAGTGTTTTGATTTTTTTTTGTGGTTTTTGCATATCAAGATAATAGTGCGATTTTGAAAGGGAATACTTCTAAAATCTTAAATAAATACAGGAGGGTAAAAACTGAAGCAGATAGACTTCTGAATCAATAGCATATAGCTTTATTATTCTTTCTCAATGATTACAATGATGAAACCCTAACATGCAGACAAAAAGGCAAAGCAAATTGCAATATTTAAAAACCTGATTTTCTGATTGCAGCCGCCCCAAAATGATGAAGATTTAATACGGCCAACATCAAATGACATTTCTCCAGCCTCGAAATCTGTGCAGACTGACCCAGAGTGCAAGGCGTCCCATCTGGTGAAGGCAGAAGACCAAAAAGCAAGGCGTCCAAGCCTGTAGAAGAAGTACGGCCTCAAGGCTGAAAAGTACGGCCCTAAACCAGCAATGATAAATCCGTACCACCTTGGAAACAGTGCCAGATGTGCATCTAAACCAGCCGCTCAGGAATATCACTCTTTCTGGACAATTATTGAATCAAACCTGAACAATGACTTCACAATAAACTCTGTAATAACTTCTGGATGAAGCTATTCAACTGACAGGCAATAAATCAGCTGGTATTTCACAGCCTCTGAACTGCAAACACTGAAGATGGCTCGTTCTCCAATGCAGAAGACAACTGAAACCCTTGGCTTCGTTCTCTGAAGAAGGAATTGGCTAAAATTGATTTTCATAACATAAAAATGAATGAAGTTTTTTCAAAGAAAACTTATATCTTCTCAGTTGGGTCGATTTCCTTCAAAAAAGCATCATTTAAATTAAACTTGAATTTCACTTTTAATCTTTCAATAGTTTGGACGCCTTTTTAATTATAATCATTAATTAAAAAATGGCCCCTTCTTCATGATGGTCGACCCCCTTCAAAAAGTCACTTAAGTTATAATATTAAATTATATTATAACTTTATATTATAAGCTTCAATTAAATTAATATTTATTTAGGCAAATAAATATTAATATCTCTCTCAAAAGAAGTCCAAATGATAAACCGTCTGAAGCCGGATGATAAGTGACTGAATCTACATATAACCAGACCATACTGCTAAAAATAGCAGGGGTGCTCCGCTGAGTGTCTCCACTTACTAAAAATAGTAATTCAAGCAAATGATGTCCAAAAGACTCCGAACGAAAGCCAAACTAAATGATTCTGATAACTGAAGCCAAGCCATGCCTCAACAAGACCCTCTATCCACCCTATCAACCTACAAGGGTCACATAATAGGCTAATCTCAAGAACTGAGAGATGTCAACTGGAAGGGGACATTACAAAATGTTGAATAGTTTCACTCATCTAAAAGGGAAACAATTCTTTTAAGGATGATTTTGAGATACTGAGAATACTGGTTCAGATTTCATGAAGCAGATTTCAAGAAAGGCAATATGCATCAAGAAAATATGTATTCTTTCCCAAAGCTTCAACATCTAGTCAAGAAGGTCAAAGCATCAAAACAAAAAGTGAGAGTGATCCAAGCAGCATAAGCCCCTTAGGTCAGGTTTGCACCACCCCAAGGCAGATTCACACTTGTTCATATTATTTTGTGTAACTGTCAACTTCTACCGCAAATTAAGCAAAGGAGCTTCCAACTTTGCACGCAAAAACTTTGACACTCCTTTGAAGAAGCATAAAGCACATCAGCTAATCAGACTCCACATGTGCCACAAGACAAACTTGAATCATTCATTGGGGCCATGTCATCCAACAAGACTTCACCTTCACATGCAACAGCATCCAAACAAACTGAAATGGTCAGAATGTTAACAATCTTATGTAACTGCACATTTTTGTACACTGATTGTGATTATGTTTTCTTAGTCCCCTTGAATCTAAGAAATCAACAGGAATAAATATCCTATTCCTAGATGGGATCCCAAGAACTATTGCAAAGAAAATTAATTTTTGCAATGGCATGTCTAACCTTCCTATTCACACTGCTCTAAAGACATTCCTTTCAAAAAGCACATTTTCAAAAATCAGCAATATAAATCTCCTTTGTCTTGCATGCTCCATTGCTCACAAAGTGCCTTCCCATGTTCACCATTATATCTGCCAAGGTCCACGTTATGTTGTTGATTGCCTAGAAATTCCATGCTAAAGAATTCTAGGAATCCCCTCAAGTGTAAGCGTGGTCAGATGTAATACCCAAAATGAAGCATTTTTGTATCTTGATCAACAATCAGCTAATTGAAATTGCTACAGCACAATATAATATGACCAGAGATAAACCAGCTAGGGAAAGGATGTTAAAGAAGAAAGAAGAAACATTAGAAGAAGAAGAAGCCGAAGAAGACAACTTCATTCAGAGAATATTAAAACAAAAGTTAACATGTGTAGAATCCTAGTTGTTTTTAGTTCAAAATAAAGATTTTTATAAAAATACTCTAACAAGAGACGGGATCAGGAATGCAGGTAAAAGGCAGAAAAAGGAAATTGAAGAACTTGAAAAAGAAAGAGACCAAATACTCAAAGAAATAAAACAATACTATGGGTATAAAGAACCTGAATGGATAAAACATAAGAAAAAAGAGCAAATTAAGATATGGGAAGAGGAATCATGAAACAGAAGATGAAAGCAGTTTGGAGCAAGAACAGACAATGAAGAAAAAAGGAAAAAGAAAGATAAAATCCTGTGATCTAATTCTTGCCAAATAAGATTCAATGTAATTTGGTTGATCGTATATTGTATGTTTATCTTCTTGATACAATCTGCTGTCCCAAACGTGTAATTATTGTTGGAGTTTGAGGAAATAAATCTTATGCCTACAGTGCTTTGATCCAAAGTCTCAAGATCTTTCAGTAATATTGTTTTTATAATCTTTATTTCAGTCTACACCTCAAAAGTACAATGAGTCCTTGAGGGAATTTTGAAAGGGAGTTTATTGATAAGTAGGAGGTATTTTTTCCACAGCGTGTCAAATTATGATATTGCTATCAGGATTCAACTGTGTAGTTTCGAGTCAAACTCATTGACCCATGTTTCATAAGTAGTGGTTCAATCAGAACCCATCTCTCATGATATCGAATGGTCCACTTAGCACTCATTGCATCTAGGTGATGCTCACAGAGGTGAAGCACTGGTCCGTCCCGGGAGGTCACCCATCCCA